>JARQOC010000008.1:14148948-14414348 GCA_033576535.1 Allobates femoralis
ACAATCTACTTTTCCCAAACGGTTTTTTGGGTTTTTGGAGGAAGCCTGAAACTTTGAGGAAACACGGGGAAACCCCTTTTGGGGGGAACATACAAACTCCTTGCAAAATGTCGCCCTTTGGGTGGGATTTAAACCCAGGACCTAACACTGCAATGCAAAACCACTGACCCCACCATATACAGTGCTAAACCACTGAGCCACCATATAAAAGTCCCTAACCACTGACCACCATAAAACAGTGCAAACCCCACTGAGCCACCATATAAAAGGTGCTAACCACTTGAGCCACCATATACAGGGGCAAACCCAAACGAGCCACCGTATACAGTGCTAACCCTGAGCCACCAAATACAGTGCAAAAACCACGATCACCATATACAGTGCTAACCACTGAGCCCCATATACAGTGCTAACCACTGAGCCACCGGGTAAAAAAACAGTGCTAACCACTGACCCAAACCGTATACAGTGCAAAAACCACTGAGCCACCGTATACAGTGCTAACCACTGGCCACCGTATACAATGCTAACCACTAAACCCCCAACAGTGCTAACCATTTGACCCCCACCGTTTTACAGTGCAAAACCACTGACCCAAACCGTAAAACATGTTTAACCACTGAGCCACCGTAAACAGTGAAACCACTGACCCAAACCCGTATACAGGGGCAAACCACGGGATCCACCATACAGTGCTAACCCCCGGGGCCCACCATATACAGTGCAAAACCACTGACCACCATATCCCAGGCTAACCACTGAGCCACCGTATACAGGGCAAACCCACTATCCACCATATACAGCGCAAACCCAAACTGACCCAAACCAAATATACGGGTGCTAACCACTGACCCAAACCGTTAAAATTTCCCTTAACCACTGAGCCACCGTATACATTGCTAACCAGTGAGCCCCCTTTATAAAAGTGCTAACCAGTGAGCCCCCTTTAATACAGTGCAAACCCAAACTGAGCCACCATATACAGTCCCTAACCACTGAGCCACCGTATACGCGCAAAACCACTGAGCCCCCTTTTATAAAAGTGCTAACCCTGAGCCACCGTATACAGGGCTAACCACTGACCCACCGTATACAGGGGCTAACTACTAAAGGCCACCATATACAGCGCTAACCACTGACCAAACCGTAAAACAGCGCAAAACCACTGAGCCACCGTATACAGTGCAAACCCAAACGGGACCCCCACCGTATACATGCTAACCACTGACCACCATATACAGTGCTAACCACTGGGGCCACCGTATACAGTGCAAACCCCACTGACCACAGTATACAGTGCTAACCACTGAGCCCCCCATATACCGTGCTAACCACTGAGCAAAACTGTATACAGGGGCAAACCCAAACTACCCTTTCCATATACAGTGCTAACCACTGAGCCACCGTATACAGTGTTTAACCCTAGCCACCATACAGTGCAAACCCACTGAGCCACTGTATACGTGCTAACTATTTAGCCACCATACAGTGCTAACCACTGACCACTGTAACAGTGCTAACAAACTGACCACCATATACAGTGCTAACCACTGAGCCCCAAAACAGTGCTAACCACTGACCCCAACCATATACATGCTAACCACTGACCCCACCAATACAGTGCTAACCACTGAGCCACCGTATACAGTGCTAACCACTGAGCCACCATATACAGTGCTAACCACTGAGCCACCGTATACAGTGCTAACCACTGAGCCACCGTATACAGTGCTAACCACTGAGCCACCGTATACAGCGCTAACCACTGAGCCACCGTATATAGCGCTAACCACTGAGCCCCCGTATACAGTGCTAACCACTGAGCCACCGTATACAGCGATAACCACTGAGCCACCATATAGTGCTAACCACTGAGCCACCATATAGTGCTAACCACTGAGCCACCGTATACAGTGCTAACCACTGAGCCACCGTATACAGTGCTAACCACTGAGCCACCGTATACAGTGCTAACCACTGAGCCACCGTATACAGTGCTAACCACTGAGCCACCGTATACAGTGCTAACCACTGAGCCACCATATACAGTGCTAACCACTGAGCCACCATATACAGCGCTAACCACTGAGCCACCATATACAGTCAATATATAACCAAGATTTATTACCCTTGCAATGTCTGTCATTTATGCCTAATAGCCAAATAGGGCCCCTCCTGAACATAGACCTATATAACTCAAGAAAATGAGGTTTTAGGCTCTGTTTCATTCAATGCATCAAAATAATCCATACTGTGCTTAATTTATCTCACAGATTTTATTAAAGGGAACCTGTCCCCTCCTAGAAGCCACCTAACCTATCAATACATGTCCCTGCACCTTCCTATTACCATTATAACATCTCTCTCTGTGCTAAATGCTTCCATTCAAAGTTGAAATAAACACTTTGATACTTACTCATTAGGATGATAATGAAGTGGGGGCTATATGTTTGTTTTGCAGCCTCAAGGATCCACCCTCTCTCTTTCTGTGCTGCTTTGCTTGTGCA
The DNA here is from genome assembly GCA_033576535.1 of Allobates femoralis. Lineage (NCBI taxonomy): Eukaryota > Metazoa > Chordata > Amphibia > Anura > Aromobatidae > Allobates > Allobates femoralis. The sequence goes on from JARQOC010000008.1 coordinate 14,151,456, forward strand.
GGCTTTGCCCTCCCCCTCTGTCACTCACAGAATGCAAATCATTAGTTCTGCCTTCAGCTCCACATCACAGCAGCACAGACAGAGAGAGAGTGGATCCTGGAGCCTGCAAAACAACACGCTCTAGGGGCTAATGATTCCTTTCACAGAAACATCACTTTGCTAACTGTGCAATCGACCACGGGGTTTGGAATATATTAAAGTGCATATGTTTATAAAAAAAGACAACAGATAAAGAATATAGGTCCCACTACAAGAGAGAAATGCCCCACAAACAAAAACATCCATTTTTATGTCCATAAATACATCCTCTTCTATCTCTGTATAATGGTCATTACATGTGTTGGCATTTGTCGCACCCGTCCAAGGGACCCTGCCCTCCATTGTCATTATCCTGCACATTCTGATTCATGTATACTCTGGATATGACACAGGTCCATAAGATGTCGGTGCGACCATGCCAACATTCCTATCTCTTATTTGATACCACAACCCAAGGATTACATAGATTTACCCTTTCTTCAACCAATTAGTGACTACCATGATCGGGTGCTCAGTTCTCAAAAGGAGCATGTCGGGCGCTTAAATGGGTGCGACTTGAGTATAATGGAAGTCAATAGGAAGCTCTCCGGAAAAATGTTTGTTTCCCATTGACTTCCATTATACTTGGGTTGCTCCCATTTGAGCATACATCCTGCTCGTTAGGAGTACTAAGCAACCATGCATGGTGATGACTCGTGCATGGTGGTGCTCTGCACATGGTAGTGACTCGTGCATGGTGGTGGCCCGCACATGGTAGTGACTCGTGCTTGGTGGTGAGGGGCACATGATAGGGTCCCGTGCATGGTGGTGGCCCACACATCGTAGTGACTCGTGCATGGTGGTGGCCCGCACATCGTAGTGACGCGTGCATGGTGGTGGCCCGCACATCGTAGTGACGCGTGCATGGTGGTGGCCCGCACATCGTAGTGACGCGTGCATGGTGGTGGCCCGCACATCGTAGTGACGCGTGCATGGTGGTGGCCCGCACATCGTAGTGACGCGTGCATGGTGGTGGCCCGCACATCGTAGTGACGTGTGCATGGTGGTGGCCCGCACATTGTAGTGACTCGTGCATGGTGGTGGCCCGCACATTGTAGTGACTCGTGCATGGTGGTGGCCCGCACATTGTAGTGACTCGTGCATGGTGGTGGCCCGCACATCGTAGTGACGCGTGCATGGTGGTGGCCCGCACATCGTAGTGACGCGTGCATGGTGGTGGCCCGCACATCGTAGTGACGCGTGCATGGTGGTGGCCCGCACATCGTAGTGACGCGTGCATGGTGGTGGCCCGCACATCGTAGTGACGCGTGCATGGTGGTGGCCCGCACATCGTAGTGACGCGTGCATGGTGGTGGCCCGCACATCGTAGTGACGCGTGCATGGTGGTGGCCCGCACATCGTAGTGACGCGTGCATGGTGGTGGCCCGCACATCGTAGTGACGCGTGCATGGTGGTGGCCCGCACATCGTAGTGACGCGTGCATGGTGGTGGCCCGCACATCGTAGTGACGCGTGCATGGTGGTGGCCCGCACATCGTAGTGACGCGTGCATGGTGGTGGCCCGCACATGGTAGGGTCCCGTGCATGGTGGTGGTGATGGGCGTATGGTAGGTGACCTGTGCATGGTAGTGGCCCGCTCATCACTATGATCCATGAGCCAGTTTTTCCCCATTCTGCCATACAACCTGCCCTGTACTGATCATGGGCAACAACATACCGAAGCGCATGCTTCATACAGATGGGTGTGTGGTTTATACACTAAAGCGTAGGTAAAAATTGGAAAATGATTATACAAAATTGCAGAATTTTTAATTTGACGACATTTCTATATTTTGTATTTTCCACTTCGCCCCCAAACGATTGAGGGTGTTCTGTTCTTTGCTGGATGAACGGGACGGTTCAGATTTTATATCCCCGGTATTTAGTTTACATTTGGAAACGTTGGACCCAATGATAACAGACCGGTGGCCCAACTCCAAAAAAAATGAGGGTTTTTGAGCTTAAAATATCAAATTTAGAAGGAAAAAATAGTCTGAACCATCTGATGTGCTGCGCTCTTAAGTCTTATCAAAGCATTGCCGCCCTCGGGATACATTCCTGCAGACACAAGCCTGCGCTCGCCTATTGTGTCATGTGGAAACACTTGTCCAACAACTGAAGTGCAGACTCCCGAGATCTCCCCGCGGGGCCCGGATTTTACACATTTTATGGCCAGAAAACATTGCTTCAAGGCAGTGGTGTAACTTAAAGCTCAGGGGCCCCGATGTGAAAGCTGCAACGGGGCCCCCAGTTATTGCAAATCTCTAATAGCATTAGTCTTTTTCTATACGCCAAAGGGACTTTTGGGGCCCCCAGGCTCCAGGGCCCGGGTGCGATTGCAGCCCCTGCACCTGTTGTAGTTACCCCTCTGGTTCAAGGAGAAAAACAGAGTTTGTGCTTCAGCTCTTTCATACAACGGTCAGTGTTGACCTCGATCAGTAATTAAAGTAGTTGTGCCATGAACAATTGTGCATTTTTAAATGTTATAAGTTCCACAGTTGGATGTTAAAAAATGTATCAAAAAGGAAAACGAGCCGCACTCACCAAGTTGCTGTATGTGATTTTTAATCCATCACAGGGTTACAGGTGCAGGGAGGGAAGGGGTGCAGGGTCAGACAACAGTCGGCTGTTTTCACGCGATCAGCGCTTCAACAGGTCCTGGAGTATGCAGACATTACAGCCGGGGATCACAGAATATAAGAGTATACAAACATTACAGCCCGGGATCACAGAATATAAGAATATACAGACATTACAGCCAGGGATCACAGTATATAAGAGTATACAGACATTACAGCCGGGGATCACAGAATATAAGAGTATACAGACATTACAGCCGGGGATCACAGAATATAAGAGTATACAGACATTACAGCCGGGGATCACAGAATATAAGAGTATACAGACATTACAGCCAGGGATCACAGAATATAAGAGTATACAGACATTACAGCCGGGGATCACAGAATATAAGAGTATACAGACATTACAGCCAGGGATCACAGAATATAAGAGTATACAGACATTACAGCCGGGGATCACAGAATATAAGAGTATACAGACATTACAGCTGGGGATCACAGAATAGAAGAGTATATAGACATTGCAGCCGGGGATCACAGAATATAAGAGTATACAGACATTACAGCCAGGGATCACAGAATATGAATATACAGACATTACAGCCGGGGATCACAGAATATAAGAGTATCCAGACATTACAGCCGAGGATCACAGAATATAACAGTATACAGACATTACAGCCGAGGATCACAGAATATAAAGGTACCTTTACACGCCGCTACAGAAGGTTGGAAACAACCGGGTGTCTCACGTGCACGAGCACGCACCAACGGTTGAAAACGGTACCCGCACCGCCTTTACACGCCGCTACAAAGTGCTCTACAGAAGGTTTAATCTATCCCTGGAGACACCACCAGGTGCCGCAGGTTACCTTCTGTAGAGCACCTTCCCTCATTTACACGCCGCTACAGAAGGTGATATGGGAGGACCTGGGGCAGCAGGGACAACACATAGGTGTGACAGAGTTGTGGGTTACGAGACGCTCGTACGGTAGTATCATGATTGGCCAGGCAGCGCAGGAAGACTGCCTAATACATGACGCTATTGCAAATGTGTAGTGTGACTGGTCAGCTCCTTAAAGCGAACCTGTCACCCCCCCCCTGGACATCAAAAGCTATAATAGCCACCTTCTGCAGCACTAAGGCTGCATTCAGGGAAGGTGGCTATAAGCTTTTGATGCCCTTTATACTATTAAATATGAACTTAGGTCTTCTTAAGAGTAAGCCTTTATATAAGTTCATATTTAATAGTATAAAGGGCATCAAAAGCTTATAGCCACCTTCCCTGAATGCAGCCTTAGTGCTGCAGAAGGTGGCTATTATAGCTTTTGATGTCCAGGGGGGGTGACAGGTTCGCTTTAAATATGCCGCCCTATGCAGGGACAACCAATCATAACGCAGGAGCTTCCACCAATGATCGCTGAAGGGGGCAGTTTCCCGGAGGCTGTGTCACGCCCCAGGGAGTTATCTAGGTGGCGAAAAAACCTTACCGTACCTCATTTAGACGCCGCTACCATCGGGTTGAAATCAACCTGTTTTTGAGCACTGCTCTGAAACAGGTGCCAAAAGTGACGGGTGGCAACAACCTACTTTACACGCCGCTACCTCTGGTTGATTTGACGGTGCAAGATACATTTGTCTCATAAACCCGGTTGTTTCCAACCTTCTGTAGCGGCGTGTAAAGGTACCTTAAGAGTATACAGACATTACAGCCGGGGATCACAGAATATAAGAGTATACAGACATTACAGCCCAGGATCACAGAATATAAGAGTATACAGACATTACAGACGGGGATCACAGAATATAAGAGTATACAGACATTACAGCCGGGGATCACAGAATATAAGAGTATACAGACATTACAGCCAGGGATCACAGAATATAAGAGTATACAGACATTACAGCCGGGGATCACAGAATATAAGAGTATACAGACATTACAGCCGGGGATCACAGAATATAAGAGTATACAGACATTACAGCCAGGGATCACAGAATATAAGAGTATACAGAAATTAAAGCGGAGATCACAGAATATAAGAGTATACAGACATTACCGCCGGGGATCACAGAATATAAGAGTATACAGACATTACAGCCAGGGATCACAGAATATAAGAGTATACAGACATTACAGCTGGGGATAACATACACTTACAGAGGTCAGACGTCTCCTGTAGTTCTTGTTTTCACATGCTGCCGCAGGGATTTTGGCCCACTCCTCCAAACAGATCTTCTCCAGGTCTTTCAAGTTTTGGGACTGTTGCTGAGCAACATTTAATTTTATCTCCTCCAAACATTTTCTAATGAGTTCTGGTCTGTAGACTGGCTAGGCCACTGCAGGAGCTTGTAATGCTTCTTATGGAGCCGCTCCTTAGTTGCCCTGGCGGTGTGTTTCAGGTCATTGTCATGTTAGAAGACCCAGCCACGACCCATCTCCACAGGTCTTACTGAGGGAAGGAGGTTGTTGGCCAAAATCTCACAATACATGACCCCCATTCATCCTCCCTTCAATTTGGTGCAGTCGTCCTGTCCTGTTTAACCCTGCTGTTCTGTTCGGTCAAAAATGACCGAATTTGGAATTTATTTCATTTGTTTATGAACAACCATGTACACACACAGTATAATAATGCAACAGGTGTTCAAATAAAACACTTAAACTAGCTAAAAATTACCGGAACATAGCAAACCAGAGCAGAACGGCAAGGTTAAAGAAAAGCACCCTCAAAGTATGATGTTTCCACCCCTGTACTTCACGGTTGGGATGGTGTTCTTTGAGTTGTACTCCTCCTTCTTCCTCCATACATGCTGAGTGGAGTTGATGCCAAAAAGTTCTATTTTGATCTCATCTGACCACATGACCTTCTCCCATGCCTCCTCTGACCACGTGACCTTCTCCTGTGCCTCTTCTGACCACGTGACCTTCTCCTGTGCCTCCTCTGACCACGTGACCTTCTCCTGTGCCTCTTCTGACCACGTGACCTTCTCTCATGCCTCCTCTGACCACGTGACCTTCTCTCATGCCTCCTCTGACCACGTGACCTTCTCTCATGCCTCCTCTGACCACGTGACCTTCTCTCATGCCTCCTCTGACCACATGACCTTCTCTCATGCCTCCTCTGACCACGTGACCTTCTCTCATGCCTCTTCTGACCACATGACCTTCTCCCGTGCCTCTTCTGACCACATGACCTTCTCCCGTGCCTCCTCTGACCACATGACCTTCTCCCGTGCCTCCTCTGACCACATGACCTTCTCCCGTGCCTCTTCTGACCACATGACCTTCTCCCGTGCCTCCTCTGACCACATGACCTTCTCCCGTGCCTCCTCTGACCACATGACCTTCTCCCGTGCCACCTCTGACCACATGACCTTCTCCCGTGCCACCTCTGACCACATGACCTTCTCCCGTGCCACCTCTGACCACATGACCTTCTCCCGTGCCACCTCTGACCACATGACCTTCTCCCGTGCCTCCTCTGACCACATGACCTTCTCCCGTGCCACCTCTGACCACATGACCTTCTCCCGTGCCACCTCTGACCACATGACCTTCTCCCGTGCCTCCTCTGACCACATGACCTTCTCCCGTGCCTCCTCTGACCACATGACCTTCTCCCGTGCCTCCTCTGACCACATGACCTTCTCCCGTGCCTCCTCTGACCACATGACCTTCTCCCGTGCCTCCTCTGACCACATGACCTTCTCCCGTGCCTCCTCTGACCACATGACCTTCTCCCGTGCCTCCTCTGACCACATGACCTTCTCCCGTGCCTCCTCTGACCACATGACCTTCTCCCGTGCCTCCTCTGACCACATGACCTTCTCCCGTGCCTCCTCTGACCACATGACCTTCTCCAGTGCCTCTTCTGACCACATGACCTTCTCCCGTGCCTCTTCTGACCACATGACCTTCTCCCGTGCCTCTTCTGACCACATGACCTTCTCCCGTGCCTCCTCTGACCACATGACCTTCTCCCGTGCCTCCTCTGACCACATGACCTTCTCCCGTGCCTCTTCTGACCACATGACCTTCTCCCGTGCCTCCTCTGACCACATGACCTTCTCCCGTGCCTCCTCTGACCACATGACCTTCTCCCGTGCCTCCTCTGACCACATGACCTTCTCCCGTGCCACCTCTGACCACATGACCTTCTCCCTTGCCACCTCTGACCACATGACCTTCTCCCGTGCCACCTCTGACCACATGACCTTCTCCCGTGCCTCCTCTGACCACATGACCTTCTCCCGTGCCACCTCTGACCACATGACCTTCTCCCGTGCCACCTCTGACCACATGACCTTCTCCCGTGCCTCCTCTGACCACATGACCTTCTCCCGTGCCTCCTCTGACCACATGACCTTCTCCCGTGCCTCCTCTGACCACATGACCTTCTCCCGTGCCTCCTCTGACCACATGACCTTCTCCCGTGCCTCCTCTGACCACATGACCTTCTCCCGTGCCTCCTCTGACCACATGACCTTCTCCCGTGCCTCCTCTGACCACATGACCTTCTCCCGTGCCTCCTCTGACCACATGACCTTCTCCCGTGCCTCCTCTGACCACATGACCTTTCTCCGTGCCTCCTCTGACCACATGACCTTCTCCCGTGCCTCCTCTGACCACATGACCTTCTCCCGTGCCTCCTCTGACCACATGACCTTCTCCCGTGCCTCCTCTGACCACATGACCTTCTCCCGTGCCTCCTCTGACCACATGACCTTCTCCCGTGCCTCCTCTGACCACATGACCTTCTCCCGTGCCTCCTCTGACCACATGACCTTCTCCCGTGCCTCCTCTGACCACATGACCTTCTCCCGTGCCTCCTCTGACCACATGACCTTCTCCCGTGCCTCCTCTGACCACATGACCTCCTCCGTGCCTCCTCTGACCACATGACCTCCTCCCGTGCCTCCTCTGACCACATGACCTTCTCTCGTGTCTCCTCTGACCACATGACCTTCTCTCGTGTCTCCTCTGACCACATGACCTTCTCTCATGTCTCCTCTGATCACATGACCTTCTCCCATGCCTCCTCTGACCACATGACCTTCTCTCATGTCTCCTCTGACCACATGACCTTCTCTCATGTCTCCTCTGACCACATGACCTCCTCCCGTGCCTCCTCTGACCACATGACCTCCTCCCGTGCCTCTTCATCCAGATTTTCATTGGTGAACTTCACACAGGCCTGGCCATGTTCTGGGGTGAGCAGAAGGAACCTTGTGTGCCCTGCCAGATTTTACTCCATGATGGCGTAGCGTAGTCACTCACTACCGGTAATGAGCGCAGAGTAGGAGGAGAAATACTCACAGGTCTGTGAGAGCCGGAGTTCTTGCTGGTTGGTCGGGGATCAAATACTTAATTAGTTTGCATTTTATTGCATGAAATATGTTAAAATCATAGAATCTAAAGGGAAAGTCCAGAAAATAACTATCTCTCACAGTTGAAGTATGATAAAAAGTAGACGTCAGAGTATCAAATACTTCTCTTCCCCACTGTATATATTGTAATAAAATAGTAACCTATACAAATTAATTTAAAAAATTTACTTTAACATATATTTGTTAATTTTTATTTGTTAAAATATAAGAAAAAAATATGATATAGAAAGTTATATACTGTATATTTTTTTACATTTTATTTTTCTTCTGTTAATTATTTGATTTCCCTAGCACTTAGTCTCGTCGAGGCACTCCATCACCCATTCGCATGTTTTGGTTGTCACATATTGTTAGGGGCGGATGTGGGCCAACGCTTCGCCTTGATGTTGACACTTCGCTTCCTCCACTTGACATTCTAAACTAGAACAGAACTAATCTAGAAGTGCGAAGACACAACCAATTGTGACCATGAAAACAAGTAGAATCTATGGAGTTGTATAATTAAAATTACTTAATTCTTTTTGCATATTTATCATATGACCATGAAATAAAGTACTTTTGTGTAGGCCGTACCCAATATACAGTGTGAGCCCCCACACACCATCTTCATACAGTATGAGCCTCCTAAATACACTGAGCCCTCACATAGCCTCCTATATACAGTATGAGCCCCCACATGGCCGCCTATATACAGTATGAGCCCACACAGTACACTACATACAGTATGAGCTCTCACATAACCTCCCACATACAGTGTGACCTTCTACATATCCTCCTATGCACATTATGAGCCCACAGAAAGCCTTGTATATACAGTGTGAGCCCCCACATGGCCTCCTATATACAGTATGAGACACCGCACAGCCTCCTAAAGACAGCATAAGCTCCCACATAGCCTCCAAAATGTAGCATGAGCCCTCGCATAGCTTGCTATATATATTATGAGCCCCATACAGTCTCCTATCAACATTGAGGCCCAAATAGACTCGTATATACATGAGCACAGTATAGCCTGGTATATGCTTTGAGCCCCACCTATCCTCCTATATTCAGTATACTTTCATACACATATATACAAAACCACCACATCCTCACTTTGCTCCAGTTTTTCCGGCACTCTTATGCACTGACCCTCCGCGCTGCTGACTCACACGTTGATTGGCCACCACCCAGCAACAAAAGTCCTTCTCACCCTCCATCCTACCTAACCAGCTCACCCACTCCTCTGAACTATTCCTTCACTTTCAATCCTCCATCTCCAAACAGGCACGTCCACCACGTAAACTCTCCTGCTCTCACCTACTAACCATCTCCATGCTCCTCCTACTCGCTGGCGACATTTCCCCGAATCCTGGCCCCCCCTGCCACATCCCCACTGTCATCTACACCCCACCCCCACAACCCACCACCAACCCTCATAACCTCACCAACCTTAGACCTATCCTCCCAGCCCCTGCTCCCCCAATCTCCCTGCCAGGCGCACTCTGGAACGCCTGCTCAGTCTGCAATAAACTCCCATACATCCACAAACTCTTTATTTACAATAAACTCTCATTCCTTGGCATCACAGAGACCTGGCTCACCCCCTCCGACACAGCCTCCCCTGCTGCCCTATCCTATGGCGGTTTCAGTCTTTCCCACACACCCCGCCCCTCTAACAAACATGCTGGAGGTGTTGGCATACTCCTGTCCAACACCTGCTCCTTCGCCCCTATTCCACTACCCCCCTCTGCTATTCTTCCCTCTTTCGAAGCCCACTCTGTCCGCATCTTCTTCCCCTGTAACCTCTAGCTGGCTGTCATCTACTGCCCCCCTAGATCCATCTCCACCTTCCTCGACCACTTCACCACCTGGCTACTTTACTTCCTTTCTGCTGATATCCCCACCATCATTATGGGTGACTTCAATATCCCCATCGACACCGCCCACCCAACCGCCTCTCAACTTCTTTCCCTGACCACCTCCTTCGGGCTTTCCCAATGGTCCTCCTCTGCCACCCACGAAGGTGGCCACACGCTGGTCCTCATCTTTACCCGTCTTTGCTTCCTCACTAACATCTCAAATTCAACCCTCCCTATCTCTGACCACAATCTACTGACCTTCCCCTCCCTCTCCTCCCCTACCACGCCACCTCCTCTCCGCAAACTCGATCAACCCCGCAGAAACCTAAAACACATTGATCTACACTCACTCTCTGAATCCCTCCTCCCTCTCGCCAACATAACATCTATACATGACAGACACTGCCACCACCCTCTACAACACCACATTAACCAAGGCCTTCGACCTAGCCGCCCCCCTCACATACCACGCTCCACGCACTAACAGGCAACCCTGGCACACCGCCCTCACTAAAGACCTGAGACGAGCATCCAGGGTTGCCGAGAGACGATGGAAAAAAATCACGTTCCACTGAGCACTTTGCGCTGTTCAAACAGTCCCTCATCACCTTCAAGAATGCTCTTGCTACCGCCAAACAAACCACCTTCTCATCCCTAATAACCTCCCTGGCCCACAATCCCAAACAACTTTTCAAAACCTTCAATTCCCTACTCCGCCCGCCCACTCCCCCTCCATCTCTCCTTCTCTGCTGAAGACTTTGCCTCCTTCTTCAAAGAAAAGATTGACAGAATCAGAGACAGCTTTGATCCACTATCCCCACAGTCTCCCCTCTCGCCTATACTGCCCTCTCCTTCCATCAACTGCTTCCCCCCCGATAACTGAAGACCAGCTCTCCTCCCTCCTGTCAAAATCACGCCTCACCACCAGCGCCCATGACCTGCTTCCATCCCACCTCATTTTCAACCTCTCCTCCGTTATCATCCTAGCCATGACTCCCCTTTTCAACCTATCACTCACCACCGGCACCTTCCCCTCAGCCTTCAAACACGCTTTGATCACACCTATCCTCAAAAAACCCTCCCTTGACCCCACGGCTGTCTCCAACTACTGCCCTATATTTCTCCTACCCTTCGCCTCTAAACTACTTGAACAGCATGTCCACTCTGAGCTGTCCTCTCACCTCTCCTGCTCCCTCTTCGACCACCTGCAATCCGGCTTCCGACCCCTCCACTCCACTGAAACAGCACTGACCAAAGTCACCAATGACCTACTGACTGCCAAAAGCAAGCGCCACTACTGTCGTAGTCCTCTTCGACCTGTCCGCCGCCTTTGACACTGTTGACCACTACCTTCTACTTCACATCCTGGAATCTCTTGGCATCACGGACCTCGCCCTCTCTTGGATCTCCTCATACTTAACGGACCGGACCTTCAGCGTCACCCACTCCCACACATCCTCCTCGGCCTACCCCCTATCTGTCGGGTCCCCCAGGGATCGGTGCTAGGACTGTTACTCTTCTCAATCTACATTCTCAGCCTAGGGCAACTCATTGAGTTCCATGGCCTCTAGTACCACCTCTGCGCTGACAACACCCAAATCTACCTGTCTGTACCAGACATCACCTCCCTACTATCCAAAATTCTGCAATGCCTGTCTACCATCTCTTCCTTCTTCTCTGCTCGCTTCTTTAAGCTGAACATGGACAAAACCAAATTCATAGTCTTCCTGCCCCCCCCCCCAAGCCGCTCCCCTTCACTACCTGACCTATCCATCGTCGTCAACGACTGCTCTCTCTCCCTAGTATCCCGCGCCAAGTGCCTCAGGGTTATCCATGATTCTTCCCTCTCCTTTAAGCCTCACATCCAAGCCCTCGCCACCTCCTGCCGACTCCAGCTCAAAAACATCTATAGGATCCGCACTTTCCTTGACCACGATACCGCTAAAACCCTTATTCACACTCTCATCATCTCCCGCCTCGATTACTGCAACCTCCTGCTCACCGGCCTCCCTAATACCTCCCTTTCACTTCTCCAATCTATCCTGAACTCCGCTGCCCGCCTAATCCATCTGTCTCCCCGCTACTCCTCTGTCTCCCCCTCTGCCACGCCCTTCACTGGCTCCCTGCTTCCCAGAGATCCCGGTTTAAAACACTAACCATGACATACAAAGCCATCCACAACCTGTCCCCTCCATACATCTCTGACATGGTGTCCCGATACCTACCCTCACGCAACCTGCGATCCTCCCAAGAACTCCTCCTCTACTCCCACTTCATCTCCTCTTCGCACAACCGCATACAGGACTTCTCCTGTGCATCATACATACTCTGGAATTCGCTGCCCCAACACATCAGACATTCTCCTACCCTGGGAACCTTCAAAAGAGGCCTGAAAACCCACCTCTTCCGCCAAGCCTACGACCTGCAATGAGACCCGGTCCACTGTACCGCCTCACGAGCGACACCTCCCCCTCCCACTGTATCCCCACCCATCTCTCAGACTGTGAGCCCTCGCGGACAGGATCTTCTCCCCTATTGTATCTGTACGTTAGAATTGTCCACAGCCATTGTTACTTGTATTGTTACTATGTTACTTGTCCTGGTCTGCTCTCTTAACAGGTAAAGCGCCATGGAATATTATGGCGCTATATAAATAAATAATAATAATAAAAAAAATAATTGGCCGGCGGCCCTTTCTCCACAAATGTGTTCACTGCTACCTGCAGGATGTGAGATAGCGGTGAAATAGGGTGGTGGGTGGCAGGGCAACGGTGGACACTGTGTTTCTTGCGTTCCACTGTACATCCCTTTGGCTGTCTGTCCACAGGCCTGACGAACAGCTAGATGGCCTGATGTGGCTCACAGGCCACCTTTGCCCAGCCCTTCAATAAACACATTGTAAGATGAGATCTGTTATAGGACTGGGCTGACGATCACCTAAATGATCATTGATCAGCTGATTTGGCTTTCTTGACAACCCGACCCCATACACCGCGTACCTACAACACCTGTCGTGGCCACAGTAGTCCGTAAGCTCCTACCTAATGTCTGCGAATGTGGTCAGAGATTCTCAAGGGTTCCAACAGGTTCCAATCCACTCGACAGGTCTATGTTCCCCGCCCGATCCGGTGGATCTCATGTCTTTGGCCTATGGTGTGATCGGATGAAGAGCTGTAGTCTTAAACCCTCAGTCTGTAGTTTTCTAAGGTTTCTTCCTGTGTCTCTATCCCTATAATAGGGCATTTTATTTGTCCGAGGTTTCTATTAGCTGGATTTCTGACCATACCCTTGCCACACAGCTCAACGTCAATGGCTTACTGGAATCTCCGGGACCTTTGGACACTCTTACAGCAATGTGTAAAGAAGCCGGGTCACGGTTTCAACATCACATGTAATCAAATAGTCTCGGTTGTTTCCTTTTTTTATTATAATAAACATAAGGTAGTGTTGTCTTAGTCATAAACTCACACGGTGGTGTGAAAAAGTGTTCGCCCCCTTCCTGAGTTCTTATTCTTTTGCAGGTTTGTCACTTAAATGTTTCAGATCATCAAACAAATTGAAATATTAGACCAAGATAACACAAGTAATCTCAAGATACAGTTTATAAATGAAGGGCTTTATTATTAAGGGAAAAAGAAATCCAAACCTACAGGGCCCTGTGTGAAAAAGTGATTGCCCCCTAAACTTAATAACTGGTTCCATACTTGGGACCAAAACCTACAATCAAGTGTTTGCGATAACCGGCAATGAGTCTTTACAACCCTATTGAGGAGTTTTGGCCGCTCATCTTCGCAGAATTGTTGTAATTGAGGCACATTGGAGGTTTCTGGGCATGAACCGCTTTTTTAGGGTCACAGCGTCTCAGTCGGATTAAAGTCAGGACTGTGACTCGGCCGCTCCAAAGTCTTAATGTTGGTTTTCTTCAGCCATTCAGAGGTGACTTATTGGTGTGCTTTAGATCATTGTTCTGCTGCATAACCCAAGTGCTCTTCAGCTTGAGGTCATGGACAGATGGACGGACATTCTCCTTCAGGATATTTTGTTGACAGCAGAATTCAAGTTTCCATTTCCCACAGCGTCTTCCAGGTGCAAAAGCAGCAAAACAGCCCCAGACCATCACACTACCTCCACCATACTTTACTGTTGGTATGATGTTCCTTTTCTAAAATGCAGTTCCTTCTACACCAGATGTAATGAGACATTCACCTTCCAAAAAGATCAACTTTTGTCTCGTCAGTCCAGAGTTTTCCCAAACATCTTGGGGATCGTCAAGATGTTTTCTGGGAAGACTGAGCTGAGCCTTTCTGTTCTTTTTGCTCAGTAGTGGTGTTCTCTTTCATATGATGGAGTCCCAAACACTGACCTTACCTGAGGCAAGCGAGGCCTGCAGATCTTTGGATGTTGTTGTGGGCTCTTCTGTGACCTTCTGGAGTCATTGCTGTACTCTATGGTAATTTTGTTCAGCCTGCCACTTCCGGGAAGGTTCACCACTATTCCATATTTTCTCTATTTGTGGATAATCACTCTCACTGTGGGTCGCTGGAGTCCCAAAGCTTTAGACATGGCTTTGTAACCATTTCCAGACTGATTGATATCAATGACTTTTTGGTTCTCATTTGTTCCTGAATTTGTTTGGATCACAGCATGATGTCTAGCTTTTGAGGATCTTTTGGTCTACTTCACTTTGTCAGGCAGGTCCTATTTAAATCATTTCTTGACTAAGAATGGGTCTGGCTAGGGAAACTGAATTCAGCGTCCCAAAGATGTGACAAACCACAGTTAATTTATGTTTTAAGGGGGCAATCAATTTTTCACACAGGGCCCTGTAGATTTGGATTTCTTTTTCTCTTTTTTTTTTTTTTTCAACTATAAGTTTTTATTGGGTTTTTATAAATACAGAGAAAAGGAATAAACCATCAAATGAATTGCATTAATACAGAAACATTAGGGAGGAATGTCAAGTGACTTAGGTTATGGTATTTTCAGGTGAAACCCCTGGGGGTTTTGCGTCCATATCGTCAAATGTTTCTTGTGTCCTTGGTGGTAGCGATCCACCATTTCCAAGGAGTCAGTATGATCTGGTACACTTCCCATAAAGGGACTTCCAGGTGTGCAGGGTCACCTATAATGGTCTTCTCCCTTGAACAATAGATAGTAACAAATAGGTAATACTTAGACAAATAACCAAGAGGGATAGAAAAAGGATCGAACAGGGAGGTGGGGGGGATAGGGAGGGATATAAAGAAGGGGGGGGAGAGAGAGGAGGAGTAGGGGAGGGAAAGATAAGGGAGTGAGACCTCCCAGGACCAGGGAGAATGTCTCAACATTAAATACCCTCCTGAGCAGCGAAGTAATCCCACGGGGCCCAGACCTGATTGAACTGGTCTACTCTGGCTGCCAACAGGGCTGTCAGGTGCTCCATCCTCCTGATATCTGACAACCTAGTGAACAAATCCTTGAGGGAAGGCGGCTCCAATCTCCTCCAAAAGAGGGCGATCAAGCATCTAGCTGCAGTGAGAATATGCAAGAGAAGCTTAGACGCCAGTTTGCCCACCCGTCCAGTGTGTGCATTAAGAAGGTATACCAGTGGATCCGGTTCCATGTCAACAAACAGAACCTTTATAATAAGATCCCTAACTGATCTCCAGAATCCCCTCAATCTTGGACAAGACCAAAAGATATGGAGCAGGTCGCCCACATCTCGGCTACATCTCCAACAAGTGTCAGGTAAAAGTGGGTTTAATTTATGGAGGAATTCAGGGGTGTGGTACCAAAACATCATGAGCTTATATTGGTTTTCCTTGTAGAGTGTGCATATGGAGGTTTTGGATGCTCTGTCCCAAATATATTGCCAGGTCTGGGGGGAGATCTGTCTGCCCAAAAGGGCTTCCCATTTCCTCATGTAGGAGAAACTCCCTGGGTCTCCGCTGCCCAGGACAGCGAGGAGTTGGTAGATCTCTGAAATCAGACCCTTAGTGCTCATTCCCCTCCTGCATATTTTTTCGAATTCTGATGGGACTGACACCCCTGAGGTGCCATATAAGGATGTGGCGAAGTCCCGAATTTGGAGGTATTGATAGAAAGCTCTATTAGTTAGAGGTGGGATAGTTTTCAAGCACTCAAAGGATTGGATCCCCATAGTCCTTTTATCGACAATGTCCGCAAACCTAAAAAGGCCCGCGGACAGCCACGGGTGGACCATGGCTGGTTCCAGCCCCCCCGGTAGCAGGGGGTGATATATAAATGAGATCATTGGTGACAACGGGGAGGCCAGGGCAAATCTCCTTTGACAATGCTTCCAAACCTCCCAGGTCACCTGCATTGGACCTAGTAAAGGGATTTGTGGAACCACCTGGGCGGGTGGCCATAATAAAGAGTTGGGATGGACGGGTGCCAGCCACAGTTTTTCAATTTCCGTCCACTTGTTGTATGCCCAGAGAGCTGACCAAGATGGGATTCTTCGGAGGTGTGAGGCCCAATAGTACCTCACTATATCTGGAACTGAGAGGCCGCCTCGAGATCTGTGGGTTGTCATGATGTCCTTTGCTATTCTATGTCTCTTATTATTCCACACAAATCTCATGATGGCCGTCTGGAGAGATCTAAGATCCCCCAGAGGGACCGTCACTGGTAAGGTCTCGAAGTAGTACAGAAGCTTACGGACCAGCGTCATTTTCAACGCGGCAACTCTACCCAGCCAAGACAAAGACAGTGGTGCCCATTTAAAGAGGAGGGCCCTCAGCTCCTTAAAGAGCGGGGGGAAATTATGCTTATAAAGAGTACCAAAGGAGGCCGAAATATTGACCCCCAGGTACTTTATAGTGTCCGTCTTCCACCTGAATTTAAAATTCAGGGTCAGATAGTCCAGTACATCAGGTGGAATGTTGATGGGTAGAGCTTCTGTCTTACTCCGATTTATCTTATAACCTGAGAAGGAACTGTATATTTTTAAAGAGGACATCAGGTTAGGGAGGGAGACATGGAGGTTCGTCAAGGTGAGAAGGACATCATCAGCAAAAAGGGATACGGTATTTTAAATTCCTTCGTGCTGAGAGCCACTCCTGAGATATCTTTGTTGTTGCGGATGTCAGCGGCCAGCGGCTCAATGCACAGGGCAAAAAGGAGGGGAGAAAGCGGGCATCCCTGCCTTGTCCCATTAGAGATAGGGAAGGAGGGAGATGTAATAAAGGGAAGTTTAATGGACGCTGTGGGGAATCTATAGAAAGCTCTGATTGCACTGAGAAATCTTCCCGAAAGGCCAAAGGATTGAAGACATGCGAACATGAAGGACCAATCTAAGCGGTCAAAAGCCTTTTTGCCGTCCAGGCTTAAGGCTAGCATCTGTTGGCTCCGTAGGTTGACCACATCTATCAAGTCTATAACACGTCTTGTGTTATCTCCCCCTTGGCGGCAGGGTATAAACCCGACCTGGTCTTTGTGAACAACCTGAGGGAGCCAAGGAGCCAACCTGTTTGCCAAAATCTTAGCATAAATTTTTATGTCAGAGTTCAACAGTGCAATGGGCCTGTAGTTGGCGCAGTCCATAGGGTCCCTGGGAGGTTTAGGGATAAGTATGAGATGGGAGTGTGACATGGAGGTGGGTACGCCCGCGCCATCCATAAAGGAGTTAAACAAAGAGGTCATGTGAGGGAGGAGAGTTTTGGCGAAGGTTTTATAGAATAAGTACGTGAGGCCATCTGGGCCCGGGGATTTACCTTGGGGCAGGTCTGTTAAAGTCTCTTCTACTTCTTCGCACGTGATTGGTTGGTCTAGAGCCGCTAGAGCTTCCGCTGGGAGCTTAGGGAGATTAAGGTTCGTTAGATAGGCCTCCATGTCTCTGCTCCTCCGAGAGACGTCCCCTCCTCCGGGATTGGGAAGATTGTAGAGACGTGTGTAGTAGGAGAGAAAAATATTTGAGATATTAGAGGGGTTGTAGTGGATCATACCATCAGTATCTCTGAGAGCCTGAGGACAAGCCCTAGAGGTACTTTCCTTTAGCCGACGCGCCAATAGGGAGTGGGCCTTATTCCCCCTTTCATAATATCTCTGCTTGGAGTAAAGGAGTAATTTTTCTATTTTTTTAATTGAGATATCTTTCAATTTTTCACGTAGGCACAGAATTTTACGCAGTACGGGAAGGGACGGACCGGTCACCAATTTAGCCTCTAGGGACTTCAGCTGGGAGGTCAGCGTACGACGCTGAGCCGCGTCGTCTCTTTTAATTCTGGTACCCTCTCTGATACAATGACCCCTCATCACCGCTTTATGGGCCTCCCAGAGTATAGACATCGATGAGACCGACATCTGGTTAAACTGGAAATATTCTTCTAAATGTTTATGTAATGAGGTCCTGGCAAGGGGGTCCTTCATCAGAAACTCATTCAAACGCCAGTGTCCGAAGGACCTTGGGGCCTGAACCTCCTTGAGGTCTAGAATCACAGGTGAGTGATCTGACCAAGTTATGGCCCCAATTTCAGACCTTTCCATTATATGGAGCAAAGCACTACTTACAAAGAAGTAGTCGATCCTTGTGTGCGTCTGATGAGGGGCTGAGTAGTAAGAGAAGGATCCCTCTCCAGGATGATCCACCCTCCATGTGTCAAACAGGATCTCCCTCCTGATCAATTGCCTAAATTCTAGAGAGAGCCTCTGTAGGCCCTCGGAAGGGGGAAATCCCCTGACCGAATGGCGGTCTTGTGTGCATGAGAAGGGAGCATTGAAGTCCCCACCTAATAGTATGGGAGCCGGAGGGAGATCACGGAGAAGGGAGAAGATCCTCCTAAAGAAGGGTACCTGTCCCGAATTTGGGGCATAGATATTTGCTAAAATCAATCTCTGCGCTCCCAGCTGAGCCTCCAAAACCACAAATCTTCCCTCCGGATCGCTATGTGTACGATGGATGTGAATCAGACAACTGGCTGATATTAGGATGGCAACACCCCCCTTCTTATTTTTAGAGAAAGCTGAGTAACTGGACGGGTAGGCATTACTCGCGAAGCTGAGCGAGCCTCTAGCATCATAGTGCGTTTCCTGCAGAAAGGCTATGTCTGCCTTAAGGGATTTTAACTCTTGTAAAGTAAGTTTACGCTTACGGGGCGAATTGAGACCCCGCACGTTGAGTGTTAAGCGTACCATGGGTAACAATCTAAGGAGTATGGCGAGCTGTTGATAAGTACATCCCTGGTCCTAGGGGAATGGGAGGAGACGGGGGGAGAAAGGGGGAAGTCAATAGAAAACAAAATAGCATATACAAAAGAATAACAGAAGTGAAAAAATGAATAAAACCAGTCCTTGCGGACACAATATTCCCGGACTATCGTCCGGCTGGGAATCGACGGAGGGCTGACCCCCATCTCGAAAGAGTGTGGGGAGGGAAATCAGCCCAGGTCGATATCCAGGAGTAGTAAGGGAGGGATGTGCTCCGTTCAGCAGATGCCAGCGGACACCCCGTCTCAACTTGGACGGGAAAAAAGAACTACCTCTCCAGGCGAAAAGAAGACGCCTCAGGGAGAGGGGAGGAAATCCCGCTAAGATTAGGCATTTAGACAAGGGGGAGGGGCCAACAGCCCCAGACCCTTCCATAGGAAAGTTCCCAGCAGTTAGGAAAGTCAGCGTTGAGTATGCAAGCATATAAACACAAAAGTTACAAGTTAAACATAAGATCGGCGCCAATGGGAGCCAGCAGAGTTATAGGAAAAAACAAGAACAGAGTATATGAGGAGCGGGGTACGTACAACCCCCTCCATCACCAAAAGGAAGGTACTCTCCAGTTGGAATTGATAAAATCAACGAGGGCGTCGGGAGGAGGGTAGCCCACGACCCCCACCCCTCTTCCGCGTGGCCCGCTGGGGGAGACTCTTAGACCACACCGGGACCGGAGGCAGGCCTGGTAGAATGATATTCCAGTGGGGCAGTTCTATAGGTGGAATGTCTAATTCTCTGCAAAAGGCCAGTGAGTCTGCTGGAGTGCGTAGGATGGCTGTGCGGCCGTTCCGGCGGGCAATAAGAGCAAACGGATATCCCCATCTGTACGTGATACTTTGCTCAGTGAGGATTTTGGTGAGAGGCTTAAGATGCCTCCTCTTTTGTAGTGTAATTAGGGACAGGTCAGGGAATAGATGAACCTCTCCTCCTGCGAATTGTGTGGGGCCACTATTCCTTGCAGCCGCCATGATTTGTTCTTTTATTTCAAAGTCATGGAGGCAACATATGATGTCTCTTGGTTGGCCGGACTATCCCTTAGGTTTGAGGGCCCGGTGAGCTCTATCCATCTTAATCGTTGGTAAGGCAGGATCCCCCAGAATAGTAGTAAAAATGGACTGAAGGATAGCTCTAGGGGACTCCTGATCATCTGACTCCGGGACCCCTCGGACTCTGATGTTACACCGGCTTCTTTTTCTCTTAATAATAAAAACCTTCATTTATAAACTGCATTTTGGGTTATCTTTGCCTCATATTGACATTTATTTGGTGATCGGAAACATTTAAGTGACAAACATGTAAAAGAATAAGACATCAGGAAGGGGGCAAACACTTCCTTACACCACCGTATGTACATTTACAGTAGTAAGATTATGGCGGTCTTCTCTAAAATTGCCTCTAAAGAGTAACCGTTGTTTTAATTTATATACTTATTATATATAATATTAATAGATATATAAAATTTATTACTTTTATGTTTGATAAAACAATAGCATGCATGAAAATAAGAAATCGTTTTTCTTCTTAAGTCTCAATTTACGAGGTTCCGCTACAAGTTGATCCCAAGAACCGGAATCTGCTCCAGTGATCAGTACAAATTCTATAACTAAATGCCATAAATACTTGTTACTTTTATGAATTTTAATATATATATTTTTTATTTAGGCTATATCTCTTCAATGGAAGAACATGAGAAAAGAAGATAACGACTTGTATCTTGGTCACCCATCAGGAATGAATCCATGTGCCTCCTTGAAGAAACTCTGCAAAGTCTTTTCTGTCATTTTCGCCACCTTTTCTCTGGTCTACTTGGCGTACATCATCGTGTTTGTAAAGGTTGTATTGCCTGAGGACTCTCTTACGTCGTACATTTTCAGACCAGTAAAGCTAATCTTCCAAGAGTCGGTGTGTAAACTCAATGTAACGGAGGAGACCATCGTCAAAGTCAAGAACAGCAAGACCTTCTTGGTATCTGCCTTCTTGGACTATCGTGATAGCCGAATTGTCCGGATTTTGGGCATAACCCATCGATATGAACCGGACTCTTTGCTCTGTGACTTCTGTGTTTTTAACCCCAACAATTCCAATGTTAATTTTGCCGAGCTTCAGGTCCACACGGACCACTTTGGCTTCCCATACGGCACAACAGATCTCCTGTGCAATGTCCAAGACGACAAAGTCCCGAAATACGTGTCTCTTTACCGAGCGGACGACCCTGCCCCTGTGTTCCTAAAAATCCAAAACACCGTGGAACAGGTCAATAAATTAGAGCCGAAATTTCAGTACAACATTCTTATTTGCATTTCGGCAATGTTCGGCGCCTACAGCAACGTCCTCCAGTTTGTTCAGTCTATGGAGATGTACCGCATGTTGGGTGCCGAAAAAGTGATCATCTACCACACTGAATCTAGCCCAAATATGAAAAAAATCCTGTCCTACTACGTCAACATTAAATTTGTAGAACTTATTCCTTGGCCCATTACCTCCTTCATAAATGTTTCCAAGGGCTGGCACTACCCCGATCATCCTGGCGACCTCCACTACTTTGGTCAGACAGCGGCTTTGAATGATTGCATCTATCGCAACATGTACAAGAGTAGATATATAGCTCTGAACGACGTCGACGAGCTGATCATCCCCATCGTCCACAAAGACTGGCCGGAAATGTTGGAACATTTTCTTCGGGATGACCCAAACTTGAATGTTTTTATCTTCGAAAATCATTTGTTTCCAACCACTCCCCATGATAAGACGAACGACCTGACTCCCGAAGAGTGGATTTCCGTCCCGGGAGTTAACATCCTCCATCATGTCTACCGTGAACCCAACCTACCCAGCGAAATCAATCCGACAAAGATGATCATAAATCCCAGGAGCGTTGTCAGAGTTTCTGTCCATGTTCCGCTTGACTTTACGGGCAACCAGTACCAAGTTCCCAGTGACATCGCCAAGCTTTGCCATTACCGAGAACCCAAGCAAAAAGACCTTGATCCGAGTTTCCTGATTGAAGACCACATCTTGTCCAAATATGAAATGATTTTGATTGAAAGGGTAAACTGGGTATTGGTGGATGTGGACTACCTAAAAGTGAAAAATGTCAGTCAGGGGTGAACTTTCTGATTTCGATGGGGTGCAATATTTCCTATAATCATGTCATTGGCTGGAATGGTGACCTCCTTTCCTCACTCTTCTTCATAGCAGCCCCTAACTTGGCAGGGGATGCGGTAATCTCAGGAGAAAACTGAACGTGAGAATTGTACATCATCCTAAAGTATGGAACGTGACAAACTTGAAAGATAACAAAAACTGCTTGATTGATTGGGGCCTGACCGATGTGACCCTGTGCTGATCGCTAGATTGAAGAGCCAAAAAAGCGCAATGCCCCATTGTCTTAAGCCTTCTTTAGAGGACATATGGTTTACATAAGATAAAGGAGCGTACACCAAATGACTCCTCGCCCAGACACGTGCATGATCCGTTCAGCAGAGAGTACATGTGTTCACAATGGGAGAAGGGTACATGGTGACATCTCACCTTTCCTGAAACAAAATGTGTAGAAATTCTAAAGACTTAAAGGGGTTGATCACTAGTTGGACAACCACTTCTATTTCCCCAATAAAAATAAAAAGCCTATACTCTCCTCCGGTGCCAGAATATCAGAACTCATTCCTGGGCCCATGTAACATTGTTAGAACACTCAAGCCCCACGACCAATCCCCCCCCCCCCCCTTTTTCCTGCCTTCCTTTTCCCACCTTTCCCCCTGCTCCTGTCTTCTTTCCCCCTTTTTCTAGCCTTCTTTCCCATCTTCTTCACCCCCCCTTTCCCACCTTCTTCACCCCCCCTTTCCCACCTTCTTCACCCCCCCTTTCCCACCTTCTTCACCCCCCCTTTCCCACCTTCACCCCCCCCTTTCCCACTTTCTTCACCTCCCCCCTTTCCCACTTTCTTCACCCCCCCCCCTCCTTTCCCTTCTTCTACCCCCATTTTCTTCCTTCTTCCTGCCTTCGGACATTTAAGTAATTAACAAGAAGTGAGAGGGGACGCTGAGGCAGCCAATCTGTTAATTACTTAACCATCCGAAGGCGGGAAGAATGAAGCCGGCACTGATTGGCTGTAGGGCTAAAATGTCCAAATGCAGGAAAAAGGAAGCTGACTCTGGTCGTGGGGCTAAAATGTCCAAAAGCGGGAGGAAGAAATCAGACACTGATTGATAGGAGGGCTAAAATGTCCAAAGGTGGGAAGAATGAAGCCGCTCCGATTGGTCGTAGGGCTAAAATATCCAAAGGTGGGAGGAAGGATGCCTGCGCTAATTGGTCGTAGGGCTAAAATGTCCAAAGGCGGGAGAAAGGTAGCCATCACTGATTGGTTGCAGGGCTAGAATATCCAAAGGCGGGAGGAAGGATGCCTGCGGTGATTGGTCGTAGGACTAAAATGTCCAAAGGGGGGAGAAAGGTAGCCAGCACTGATTGGGCTCAGGGCTAAAATGTCCCAAGGCGGGAGAAAGGTAGCCAGCACTGATTGGGCTCAGTGCTAAAATGTCCCAAGGCAGGAGGAAGGTAGCCGGCACTGATTGGTTGTAGGGCTAAAATTTCCAAAGGCGGGAGGAAGGATGCTTGCGGTGATTGGTTGTAGGGCTAAAATATCCAAAGGCGGGAGGAAGGTAGCCAGCACTGATTAGTTGTAGGGCTAAAATTTCCAAAGGCGGGAGTAAGGATGCTTGCGGTGATTGGTTGTAGGGCTAAAATATCCAAAGGCGGGAGGAAGGTAGCCAGCACTGATTGGTCGTAGGGCTAAAATGTCCCAAGGCGGGAGTAAGGAAACCGGCATTGAATAGTTGCGGGGCTCGCATGTTAGATCAGTGGCACATGGGCTTGTGTCGGAGGTGAATATAGGATTTATTTTTTTTTTATCAGGGCACACATGGACAACCCCTTTAATGCTTGTCGAGGGGGCCCACTATACACATGAGATAATTGGCCCATCCAGTTGAAATAGTTGCGTTTGCTGGACTTTGCTCTTTTTGTCTATGGAGGGCTTAAAGCGTTACTTCTTTTTCTTTGCACTATGATGATGGAACTGTATTCTGCGCGATCTGCACAGCAAAGATGAACTGTGGATATTGATTATTTAATAACCTCTGTTTCACAAGGGGGGAAAAAAAAAAGCCTCTTAATGCATTTGCTAAGTGCTGCCTAAGCGAACACAGACGAGATCTGTGATATAAATTTTCCGGCTCTTCCTGTGATTTTCTACGACCTACAAATTATTTTTTTATTGATCCAAGGCTGGGTTATTTTATCTTCACCTGAAACTCAGAATATCAGATTTTTTTTAATTTTTTTTAATTTTTTTTTTTTTTAATACCAAAGATTTCTACAGTGACAGGAGTGATGGAGTTAATGCAAGAAGATCTTCCCGTCCAGTGTCCTAGATAGAACAATGGGAGCTGGCGATCCTCCGGAGGATTCTCCACTGTATTTACATTTGCACGAGAGTCTGCAGTTGGAGAAAGCTTTTTCATGTGGCAACAGCAATGGCATTTGTTTTTTTTTGTTTTTTTAAGTATCTTCTATCTGCTGAGTTATTAAAGGTCGAAAGTTATTAAAGTCTGTGTGTAAGAAGACTGTTTCTGTCTGAGTCCACATGACAACACTTCTTGTATCTGTTCATTGCAAAAGTAGAAAAAGTGGCTCGGTGTTCACAGGCAGCTGCTCTACCACTGCGCTACAGCTCACACCAGATTTCCCTTTTATTTCTTGTTAATGTCATTATTTGTTATGGTTATCCTCTGTACTTGGCCATGACTCAAACCCTGGGCCTCGGTGTTCGCAGACAGCTGCTCTACCACTGAGCTACAGCTCACACCAGGGTTCCCTTTTATTTCTTGTTAATCTCATTATTTGTTATGGTTATCCTCTGTACTTGGCCATGACTCAAACCCTGGGCCTCGGTGTTTACAGGCAAATGCTCTACCGCTGAGCTCACACCAGGCTTTTCTTTTATTTCTTGTTAATCTCATTATTTGTTATGGTTATCCTCTATACTTGGCCGTGACTTGAACCCTGAGCCTCGGTGTTCACAGGCAGCTGCTCTACCGCTGAGCTACAGCTCACACCAGGGTTCCCTTTTATTTCTTGTTAATCTCATTATTTGTTATAGTTATCCTCTGTATTTGGTCGCGACTCGAACCCTAGACCTCAATGTTCACAGGCAGCTACAGCTTACACCAGGGTTCCCTTTTATTTCTTGTTAATCTCATTATTTTTTGTTATCCTCTGTATTTGTCCGTGACTCAAACCCTGGGCCTCGGTGTTCACAGGCAGCTGCTGTACCGCTGAGCTACAGCTTACACCAGGGTTCCCTTTTAAAGCATTGTCTCATAAAATATTTATGGCATATCAACAGGATTTTCCATATATGTTAAATAAATGCAAGTCTCTCTTTTTGTCTCCAGCGGAGGTGGTCCTCAATCCTCCTATTCCGGCAGGGACCTGACCACCAGTGAGTAAGAGAGGTTGTGGCTTATCGGCTCATCCGCCGACTTTCTCCAGTCATTGTTACAGCTGTATTCAGGACCTGTGCATGGATAGAGCTGGTGGATGTGCTACACCCTCTCTACTCACTGGTGGCAATACGGGGGTCCCGAGAGCCAGTATTCAAGACAGAGGTGGGTCCCACATCTCCGACCTGCCCCTACCAGCCGTTGATGGCATAAATATCTTTCGACAACTGCTTAATATGGGTCTCGTGAAGCTGAGATTTGTGGTCCTGTTTGCACAGAACATCCTAGTTTCTGGTTAATTAGTCAGTCCAATGTCTACAAAGTCGTGTGATGGCAACATGTTGGGGGATCTTAGGTTCTGGCATGAAACAAGTTTTAAAATGACTTAAAAATAAGATTCCAAAGAAAATATTCCTCGGACATGAAAGTTGCACAACTAAAATTCATGGTGTGAACTGCGCCTGCACCGACGCAGCAGACCACGGCCCGTCCTTGCCCTTTGTCTACATTCTCAGACTCAGTTATTACCCAACTTGTGATTTATAATAAATCCTCCTGTTCTGGCGAATTCGGGAAAGGTTGTCATTGGGGCTGACCTCTGTTATTTAGGCTGTTTGTGAGCTCTGATAAAGGAGTTCAAGCTGCCTGGACAAAAGTGTTTACTGAACTGGACCTGAAATATGCAAAACTGTCACCATGTTTGAATTAGCACAGCTGGAGGTCTGCCACTAGATGGCGCCAGCCTTATACAGATTGAAGCACCCAGGTCTAAATGCAATGAGTTGTGCAGCTGGATATCTTCTATCCTATAAAAGCCATATCCAGTCTCTATCTGTAAGATTGCCCTGGAAGCAGCACCGCCTATAGGACATCGAGCAAAATTACAGTTAAATTGGAATGTGAAGAAGCCCATACGTTTGGTTGATCAGTCAAAGCAAACAGCGCCACCTATAGGACATCTGTGACGGGGGCCACACACCATAGAAGACAATGGCCGCAGTGAAGGCATTCATTGTTGCCTGGGTCCGCTCCGTCATACCCTTGGAGAGAACCCATCCTGCTGCTGCACTTCCTCCCATTCATGTTTCACTCTGAACCTCAGGTGCGTGCCGCGGCTCCTCAGTGTACAGGAGGAAAGAGACGTTGCGCACAAGGTGAGAGAGATTGCACGGGAGGGGGAAAACCAGCACAAGGGAAGAGCGCACAAGGAGAAAGTACAAAACGGGGAGACCGCTCACAAGGAGGAGAGCGCACAACAGGGGGAGAGACCGCACATGGGGAAGAGCACAAGGGAAGAGTGCACAGGGGGGAGAGACCGCATAAGAGGAGAGAGAGCACAGCGTGAGAGAACAAGGGAAGAGAGTCACAGGGGGGAGAGAAAGCATAAGAGGAGAGAGAGCACAAGGGAAGAGAGCATAAAATGGCAGAGACAGCACACTGGGGGGGAGAGAGCTCACAGGGAGGAGAGCGCACAACAGGGGGAGAGACAGCACATGGGGAAGAGCACAAGGGAAGAATGCACAGGGGGGAGAGAACGCATAAGAGGCGAGAGACCACAGCGTGAGAGAACAAGGGAAGAGAGTCACAAGGGGGAGAGACAGCATAAGAGGAGAGAAAGCACAAGGGAAGAGAGCATAAAATGGCAGAGACAGTGCACTGGTGGGGAGAGAGCACAAGGAAAGAGTACACGGGGATGGTGAGCAGCAGCGCCTGCCTGTGCCAAGCCTCAGCCCCCCCGTGCAGCAGCGGTTCCCCCCGCCCTCCTCGGTGGACCTGTCATTATTAGCGGGAGTAGTTGGACTAATATATAATCGCATGTTATAGAATCATCCAATGTGATAGAATCAGGTGCCCATCTAGTATTTAATAAAAGGATGGAGACTCGACCTGACCATTTCAGTAGCACTGGTTAAGATTACGTATCTGGGGACTCGCTCGTCACCCCCCCCCCTCCCCCAAGACTGCGGGCGTATGACTGTAGCCAGGACACAATGAGAACTGTATTTTTGCACTCTGATAGCGACACATTGGAGACTGCTCTGATTTAGAATAATTTAAGCCTTCACCCTTGACTTGTGTCCTGTTTTACAGACTTGCTGGCCAGTGGCGCCCTCTTGTGGCCATGTTGAGCCTTTCTTGGCCGCTCTCGCCACTATTGTTCCTTTCCATAAACCTGTCCCGTTGACACATGACGGACGCAGATAATCACGGGTTTCGGAGGTCACATTTGTCAGCACGTAACGTTGATCCCATGAGGACAAGTGTTGTTAGAAGTCCCCCAAAAAACATTCCGATATAGGAATAAATAGACATATTTTTTTTATCTGTATAAAGTCCTGACCGGAAGGTGACACCAATTTCGTTTTTTTTCACAAAGTTTTACGGCTTCAGCGTTCCCAGATCTTGGCACTTGTTCACAGTTTTTTTTTTCCACAGGTTTTTCAAGGGGGAACCAAACCAACACCCACAAAGTGAATGAGATTTCTGAAATCTGCACTCGCTGCTCTTTTTTTTTACTACATAAGGACTCAATAGTTACAGCACTGTCCCTTATTTTTTAACATTTCTGCCATTTTCCCTGTATTCGCTATGTTTACGTTCCAGGGACAATGGGCCATTTGTTCTCAGTCATCATCCTTTTTGCCTCCATTTTTAAGAACTAAAAAAGGGTGCGTGGCCCGCCAGATGATTAACGGGCAAGGGTGAGGCCTGTCATGGCGCAAAGGGCTGAGACTGGTCATGATTAACGGGAAAGTGTGTGGCCACTCATGATTAACAGGAAGGGGTGTGGCTGGTCATGGTTGACAGGAAAGGGTGTGGCCACTCATGATTAACAGGAAAGGGTGTGGCTGGTCATAATTAACGGGAAAAGGGTGTGACCATGATTAGCAGGAAGGGGTGTGGCCGGTCATGATTAATGGGAATGGGTGTGGCAATTCATGATTACTGGGAAGGGGTGTGGCCGGTCATAATTAATGGAAAGAGGTGTGGCTCAACATTAGTAACGGCAAGGTTTGTGGCCACTCATGATTAACAGAAAGAGGTGTGGCCACTCATGATTAATGGTAAGGGGCGTGACTGATCATGATTAATGGAAATGTCCATGGCCGGTAATGATTAATGGGAAGGGGTGTGGTTGGTCATGATTAATGAGAAGGGGTGTGGCCAGCCATGATTAATGAGCTGGGGGTGTGGTCTGTCATGATTAACGGGAAGTGGTATTGCCAGTCATGATTAATGGGAAGTGGGGTGGCTGGTAATGATTAACGAGGAGGGGAGTGACTGGTCAAATAAGTGCTAGCACTGGAGGGGGCAAAGCTGCAGTCAGCTGTGAGGTGAGGAGATGACGTCATGAGGTAAAGCAGGAGAGCGGCCATGACAGGGAAATTAACAGAAAACTGGATTGATTCTGAGGTAAAACATGTCAGGAAATGAGAGCGGAAGATGAGGAACCGCAAGACAGGACTCTGCCGTCCACAAATATATAATATATATGTAAATATTTCTGGTATACCATATTATAGACGTCGTGAGGTAAATCGGGACAGCGGCCATGACAGGAGACATGACACAAAACTGGAGCGATTCTGAGGTAAAAAGTGTCAGGAAATGAGAGAGGAAGATGAGGAACCGCAAGATGGGACCCTGCCGTCCACAGATATATAATGTATATGTAAATATTTCAGGTATACCATATTATAGACATCGTGAGGTGAATCAGGAGCGCGGCCATGACAGGAGACATGACACAAAACTGGAGCGATTCTGAGGTAAAAAGTGTCAGGAAATGAGAGAGGAAGATGAGGAACCGCAAGACTGGACCCCACATCCACAAATACAGTATATATTAATGGTATAAAGTATAATGGTGGCCCCTGACTGCCATTATACCAGTATGAAACTTGTGATCACTGGTCTTCCTGTGTGGCAGCCGTTAATGGTGTCCTTTCATGTCCGCTGTCGCTGGATGACATCCAAGAACCTCCCCCATAAATAGAGTGGGAACATTGAGGAGCGATCTTCGCCTCTATCCTTCACTGAGCCATAACATTTTTATTTTTCCATCTCCATGGCCGTATTGAGACTTTGCTTTTATCTTTATTTTTGTCATACAAGTTGTAGACCTGAATAACATTAATCATTTTGCCACATAATGTACTGAAAAAAAAGTGAAAGAAAAATCAGTGTATTTACATGGTGAGAAACAAAAAAAGGCAATTCCACCATTGTTTTTTAGGGTTCTTTTTAACAGAGGAAAAGGAGGGCAATTGGAATTTTTGTGCTATTTTTCATACATTTTTTTAAAACTTTAATATTTTTACTTATATTTGCTAGTTTACCTTGTGGTCATGTAATTGCCTGTACTACATATAGCAATACCATACCTCAACAGACTGATGCCCAAGCAACCCATCGGTGCTACATGACCGCAGGGTGGCCAGTGGTGGCATAGAATGATACAATGCAGTGCTGACTTGCTATGAAAGGGAATCTGTCAGCAACATAATGTAGGCAGACAGGCTCTGAATCCAGCGAGGTATCACAGATTACTGGCGGAAGCTCATATAATCAAAGAATTTAGTTTCAGGAACACAGTAGAGCTGGGATACACTGATGATCAGCATTAGAGAACAATGTCTAATCACTTGATTTTTTTCAGACAGAAAGTAATTACATTGATGAAGATTTAGTGGTTTTTGTGTAAGGGGTGCACTATGTCACTAGAGCAGTGTTTTCCAAAATAACCAAAGTTTATCAACTTAAAACCTTTATTTTTCACAAAATGTGATGCTCATAATTAGAGAACAGCAGTGTTACCACAGTCACTGATCAGTAGGAAGTGTGCAGGTCTTTGCTTTGCACATGTCTTTGCTGTCAATGACTTCAGCACATCTGTGGCCACAGGACATCACTAGTCTCTCTCTGCTCTGGGGGATTTGGGACCACTCTTCTTCCAGTCTCTTCCACAGTTCTGTGCCTGTTTTGGGTTTCTTGGCCATAACTTTGTCCCTAAGGATTTTTCAAAGGTTTTCTATTGGGTTTAGATCAGGACTCTGGGCTGCGGCCATTTCAATGTTTCAATGTTTTCTGTTTCAAGGAACTGCTTTACCTGTTTTGCTCTTTGACAGGAGGCATTTTCCTGCATGAAAATTTCTGCTGATCAAGTGATGAACACAAGTAAGGAACCATGTGTTGTTGAAGAAGGTTCTAATACACACTTGCATTTACTCTGCCATGTAGCTGTATGAGAGGTCCAAACCCTGCAGCAGGAAACATTCCCCAAACCATGACTCTTCCTCCACCACCTTTCACTGACTTCTTTACACACTTTGGGTTCAGTCTTTCCCTGGTGTGTCGACGAACCTAATGTTTCCCATCAGATCCAAAGTTGCTTTCATCACTAAAATGAACTGTGGATCACTTCTCCTCTGTCCACAGAACATGCTCCTCACCAAAGGTGAATCTAGCCTTTTGATTCTGACTGCTAATGAGAGGTTTGGTCACTGCAGAGTGGGCTTTCAGTCCAAATGCTCTTAAACACTGTATGACAGATCCTTACCCTGTTCAGTACTGAACTGGTGCTATTCCAGCTACAGTGTTGAAACGATTACCCATGGAGATTCTCCACATTATCCTGTCCCCTCTTGAATTTGTCTTTCGATGGCGACCAGCCTTCTTCAGAGACATGAAAGAGTTTGATGTTATAAAGATGCAATATTCTAGAAATCACAGACTTGGAATGACCAACTTCTGTTGCTATGGCTGATAGGACGACACCTCTGGGTTTTTCAAGACAAGCTGCTGCCGGAGGGTTTCAGTCACTTTGGAACAGCAAAGTGAGTGCAAACTGGAAAGTGCAAAGTTAGGCTGCCAGTTATATTAGGATATTTTCACATAGGTCAGCACAATGACCTTAACATTAAGGAAATTCTGTGTTGTTATCTAATTTTGATCGTCAGTGTAGTTGCCCCCATTCCACAAGGCTCTCAATATAAATTGTGCAGTAACTGTGAGGCGTCAATCACAGCAGGGAGTGTGTTGGACTGCCGTGCATGTAACAAAGTAGTCCTGTATGGTAATCACCAGGTGATAAAGCCTTTAGATTATGTAAACATTAGCACAGAGCCTGATAAGAGAAGCACAGTTGCTTTTTGTTTCTTAACCCATACAGCATGCGGTTCTCGGCTTCTTTAGCAAAAATGTGCTGACAGATTCCCCTTAATGCCACTGACATCAGCTACCAGATATGGGAGAGGTTCAACCCCTCCATACAGCCGCTTACAACATGCAAGGATGTCAGTAAGGGGTTAATAGTTTGTTTATTAATTAACAAAATGCAAAGTGAATGAACGTTAGAGAAAAATATTAAAATCAATTGTTAGTGGGACTGCCCTCAGCCTTCAAAGCCGCATGAATTCTTCTAAATACCCTTGCTCATTGTTTTTGAAGCAACACAGTAAGAGATTGCGGGGGGGGGGTGCTGTCACAGTTTAGCACCGCCGCCCCTGCAGCCGCGGATGTGGAGCGGGTGGAGGGCCGCCACTCGGCGGGTCTTAACCTGCCTCTTGCCGCCGGCGCCATGGCAGGGAGACGCTGTGTGGCTATGGCGCCGCCCCCTTCTGCACAGCCGCTCCCCCTGCCAGATTGCCGCCTGAGTGAAAGGGCTCACACTGTCCAATGGACGGTGCGGCCCTGGGAGATTGATCCAAACATCTTGGATACCTAACCCCAGATCTTCTGTGTGTAATTCTTACACAAACCCTTCTGTCTCTTTATATGATTTCAGACAGACAGGATGATGTTACTGTTGTGCTCAAAAGTTTACATACCCCGGCAGATTTTTTTCCTTTCTTTGCCGCTTTTTAGAGAATATGAATGATAACACACAAACTTTTTTTCCCCTCATGGTTAGTGGTTGGGTGAAGCCATTTATTGTCAATCTGTGTTTTCTCTCTTTAGATGATAATGACAACCAAAAACATGCAAATGACGCTGATCAAAAGTTCACATCCCAGTTCTTAATACCGTGTATTGCCCCATCTAATGGGGACGTCACATGCATCAATGTCGCCAGCAATCTCATCGCTGGTGACATTGAAGGCTGATCGCTGGTGGATGAGCTGCCACACAGGCAGACTCACCAGTGATCAGTACTAGCGAGAACGCTGGTAACCATGTAAACAAGCGGGTAACTAAGCGCTGTGAGGTGCTTAGTTACCTGCTGTTTACCATGGATACCAGCTCCCAGTGCTTGCTGAGAGGCGCTGGGAGTTGGCTTCTTGCTCGCTCCCGGTGTCACAAGCAGCGATGCTGCGTGTCCACCGGGTGACCATCGCCAGGTTTTAGAGCAGGTTCTAAAACCTGGTGACCATCAACCAGCGATTTATCGCTGGTTGATGCGCCCTGTCACACATGTCAATATCGCTGCGACGTCATGTGCAGCAGCGATATTGCACGCAATATTGACGCGTGTGACGTCCCCTTTACATTAATGAGAGCTTGAAGTCTTTTGTGGTAGTTGTGGATGAGGCTCTTTAGTTTCTCAGATGGTAAAGCTGCCCATTCTTCTTGGGAAAAGCCTCCAGTTCCTGTAAATTCCTGGGCTTTCTTGCATGAACTGCGCTTTGCTTGCGTTCTCCCCAGAGTGGCTCAATGATATTGAGGTCAGGAGACTGAGATGGCCACTCCAGAATTTTCACTTTGTTCTGCTGTAGCAAAAGACAGGCCTTGTATTTCGGATCGTTGTCATGTTGGAACTTCCAAATACAGCTTGCACTGACGAGTGCAAGTTTGCCTCCAGTATTTGCTGATGACGTGCTGCATTCATCTTTCCTTCAACTTTGACCGAGTTTCCTGTGCCTTTGTAGCTCACAGATCCCTACATCATCAGCGATCCACCTCCGTGCTTTACAGTAGGGATGGTGTTCCTTTCATCATAGGCCTCATTGACACCTCTCCAAATGTAACGTTTATGGTTGTGGCTAAAAAGTTCGATTTTGGTCTCATCTTTCAAAATTACTTTTAGAAGAAGTTTGGAGGCTTGTCTATGTAGCTGTTTGACATATTGTAGGTTAGATATTTTGTGACATTTTTGCAGTAATGGCTTTCTTCTGGAGACTCGTCCATGCAGACCATTTTTCTTCAAGTGCCTCCTTATTGTGCATCTTGAAACAACCACACTGCTACTTTTCAGTGAGTCCTGTATTTCAGCTGATGTTATTTGTGGGTTTTTCTTTGTATCTCGAACAATTTTCCTGGCAGTTGTGGGTGAATTTTTTCTTGGTCTACCTCCATCATGGTTTGGTTTTTATAGAGCCCCTGATTTTTCATTTGTTAATCACAGTTTGGACACTGCTGACTGAGATTATCAATTCCTTGGATATCTTTTTGTATCCCTTTCCTTCAACACTTTTTTACTGTAGATCGGTTGACAATTCTTTTGCTTTCCCCGTGAATCACAATACAGAAATGTCAGTGGCTGGATGAAAGCTGCAAGAGTCTATCTGGATCCCAGAAACTCATTCAGCTTTTATGCACACACACTGATTACAAGCAAACAGGTCACAGGTGAGGATGTTACCTTTATTATCCATTCAAACCCTTTTGTGTCAACATCTGTGCATGTTCTGAGGCCAAAATCACCAGGGTATATGAACTTTTGATCAGGGTCATTCAGATGTTTTTGGTTGTCATTATGATTTAAAAAGAGAAAACACAGTAGATGACAATAAATGGCTTCACCCAACCATTAACCATGAGTGGTAAAAAGTTTTTTGTGTTATCATTCATATTCTTTGAAAAACGGCCAAGAAAAAAGAAATCTGCCGGGGTGTGTAAACTTTTGAGCACAACTGTACATCAGGGCTCGGCTGGGACCGGGTCATCACTTCCAGGACTTCTGGTTCTTCTTTAAACTGAAGATAGTTCTTAATGACATTGGTTGTATGAATAGATGCCTGTTTCTCTTAGCAGTGGGCAATGTTGAGGACCATGGAGGTATGTATTTTTTAAAGTATTCTTTGTGACGAGAGTCACTACTGTAATAACTAGTTCCAGAAGTGGAGAGATAAGACTACAATTACAGATAGTTATTACTTTACATATCCAATTAGTAATACTATAATATAAAGAAAGGTCAAATGATCCGAGGTCAGTTCCAGCAAGTGGCGAAGTACAACAAGGGGTAATCAGAGACTAAATCCAATTCACAAACTGGGATCTGGAAAACCAGAAAGATGAGTCAGTTTACAGGGAGCAGACAAAAGAGTAGTCAGGTCACATGCAAAGGGTCAAAGTCCAGGGAAGGGAATAAAGTCAGGCTGGGTCAGGCACAGAGGGATTAGTCTTATGTCTTATGGTGGGTTTACACGTTGCGATATCGGCGTCCAACTCCGACCAAAAGTCACGTGGTTCGGGCGTTGGACCCGATATCGTTCGTGCGTGTACGGTGTGAACGTCCAATACGATGCAGGAACGATGGCAAACCGATATCGGGGGTCAAATGAGCGTGCTATTCAACCGCCCGATATCGGATGCCGGTTGGAGCCGGCTCATCCTGTGTGACAGCCCAACTCTGATATGCAGTGCAACGTCACCCATTCACTCCCATGTTAAATGGTCGTTCCTGGGTCGGGGGGTGTACACATCGTAGGGACGTTGTATCCCGATATCGCAACGTGTAAACCGCCGATGCGATTCTGGGAAAACCGGGCACAAAATGCGCGCTTCCGCGCCGTTGGATACGATATTGTAACCATATCGCTACGTGTAAACCCACCATTACACAGGCAGCAACAAGTGTACGATTGACACTGGATGGAGGAGCTAGCATGCTTAAGTAGAGGACTAATCAAGGGAAGTGAACACAGATGATTGCAGCACAGACCCTGCACAACCATAGGAGACTGACAGCCTCCACACAAGAGTAACAGCAGACAAGGACAGTGTGGAGATCATGACATTCTTACTTTGCAGCATTATTTCTACACCAAATTTTTCATAGTACAGTATGTCTTTTATGCCTTGTATTATTTTATAGCCATTATGCTTTGTATGTTTTCTTCATCCTTTTGGAGAGGGCTTGTACGATTTAATTCCTCCTCTGCTGAATCATCTTGGCCCCGAGGACCTTTATATCAGTGATAGTTCAGTTGCCTCAAAACCTCGTTAACATTTGTAATAAGGGAAGAATTATATTTCCATATGGTTGTGTCTCTTATCAGAGATTTTCGTGGTAAATCTTTATGTCGTGCTGTGCGGCCGTGGTGAAGACTTACAATATCATTAGGAAGAAGAGCTGTTTTCTTATAAGCCCTTAATACGTCGTGAACTGAAACCTGAACGACGTCCCGCGGGTTGACGATCATTTTACGGTTGTTGGAGAAATTTGGAACTTCCGGCTCATAGTGTATGAGCTGAAGGATGTTGGTTCCTGGAACATTTTTGGGAAAGGCTGCCTGAAAATGAGGGTCAGTAATATTATTTGGGTAGTAACTATTTTTTATAAGGTATACAGCTGTATTTGGATACCTTTTCTCCATATTTTCCATCATTTCATCCCAGGTTTTGTGACTGCTCGGAAGAATAATTTCATCCATATCATTGAGGGTCACATATCGGCTTTTGTACATGTTTCTGTACATACAGTCGTTCAGAGCTAAGAGCTGCCCGTAATAACCTATTTGGAGTTGATGGTCCATACGTTGGTGCCAGAGATCGCCTGTTCTTAAGTATTTGTCTATTGGCCATGGTATAATTTCTAGAACTCCTTTCGACACATAGTAATCAAGAACTCGCCCAATGGCTTTGCTGCAGCCGTTCTTGTAGACGACCACCTTCTGGGCTCCTAGAAGACGATACATCTCAATAGCCTGGACATAGTGTAAGACGTTCTCCTGGTTTCCGAACATTGTGGAGATGCAAACTGTGAAGTTTGCCGAGAAAGGCTGAGGATTGCGGTTCTTTATCTCAAAGACAGGGACATGACGTGTCTTACTTGTTTTGGACCAGTGGATGGAGATGTGATGGGAAGAACACTTCTGAGGCTCAGGACAGACCACATCGGCTGGACCATAACTGAACCCAAACCAATCGCTGTGAAATTCTATTGTGGCTTTTACGGAAACATATTCAGTGTTATTGGTACAGTAAAACCAGCAATAAAGCTCCTTCATATCTCTACCATGGATTATGGTCAACACTCGCACTCTGCTGGACTCTCTGCCATCGTAATAGGCCGATATGACAAAGGTTGAATTGTCTTCTAGAGGAGTGATCGTGTCCCTGGAAATGATGGGACCTTTTGGTTCTGCTCTTTTTCCTGGTAGTTTATGATAATAAGTAGACATTAAGAAAATTACATATGGGATCAAGAAAGTAATATACTGCTTCATATCGACCAGAGATGACTGCGATAAATAATATCAATGGTGGAAATCTGCAAAAGAAAGAAAACATGTTGAACATGGGGAAGGGTGAGTGAGGAAACCTAGTGAAACGAAGAGGTGAATGAAAACGTTGTCTAAAGATGTTCATACATGTGTTTTCAGCCAGCAGGTATTCCTTCTGACTCCTATGCATGCTCGGTATGGCTGAGCATGCGTATCTTTTGCATAGGACTTGAAGAGCAACTGCCTAGACACTTTTAGCTCTGGTTTATTTTATTAGCGGACAAAAGGATCAGGCATTACAATTCAATGAACCTGATTCTTTCTCTGTTGTCATCTGCACACCTTGTGAGGAAAAATAAATACTCTGACCTATCAATCAAGCAATATTCCAATAATTTGATCCAACGATTACAAAGTCAATAAGTCAATCTATTTGCTAGCGACAGGCTCATGACCCCTCCCTCAGGAATCCTGTTATAGGGAAGGGGCTCACTTATGCTCTCATGCCGCCAGGCCACGGCGAGGTGGTAATAGAATGTGGACCACAGGGAGGACCCAGGTCTACCTGTACTAGGGAAGGGCAGTGACCGGGGTCTGTGGAAGCTGAGCACGTGGGTAAGGTGGTAACATGATGACACCACACAACTTCAGGCATTAAGGAACATAAAGTTTACTGACGCAAAAAGTCATAGTACAGTACACGGTAACAAAACATTATGCCAAGTTTCTGATTCCGCACATCAAGCATGGGAACAGACTGGACACTGGGACACAGGTGAAACACGGAGAGCACTGTTCCGGGAACACCTACAGGACAGTTTCGGACAGAGGTCCCCAACTGCAGGCCTCAAGGGCCGCCAACAGTGCAGGTTTTCAGGATTTCCTTAGTATTGCACAGGTGCTAATGTGATCATCTGCACAGGTAATGATTCGAAGCCCTGTGCAATACTAAGGAAATCCTGAAAACCTGCACTGTTGGCAGCCCTTGAGGCCTGGATTTGGGGACCTCTGGTTTAGGACATCGGCTGGTCAGATCCAGGAACCTCAGGCAGAGCAGTCACTAGACCACAAGGCTGGAGACTTCCCGGGAACACGGAGGAGTAACCCATCCAGGAACACGAGCGGGATCAACTCTGGAACCCGGACTGCATGATCAGGAACTCGGACTGGACATCTTGACATAGGCTGGGCATCTGGGACACAAGCAAGACATTTGGACGCAGGCAGGACATTTTGACATCAGACATCGGTCATCAGGCACCAGGCACCGGTCAGCAGGCTCTGGGCATCAATCTTCAGGCTCTTGATATCAGACACCGGTTCCAGGCACTAGACTGCAGTCATCAGGCTCCAGCCATTGGACACGGCTCCAGGGAGAGGTCATCAGGCTCCGGACATCAGCCATCGAACACTGGATGGGAAGGACTGAAGCAAGATGGGGCAGGAACACTGGGCTCCAACTTTTAAAAGATGAATAGAGGTTTATCCACGAGACACAGGAAACTCACAGACACTAGGTCCATGGTTCAAGATACAGAAGGACGTCAGGAATTTCACACGGCAGGATTCCACATTCAAGGCAAGGACTCTTGTACCAGGGAAAACACATGGACAAGACGGGTCCAGGGACAAAGACAGACAGACATCAGGTATCCCAGAATGGGTTGCAGGCAGGACTGGAGCAGCATACTGGACCAAACACACATTAGGTTCTGCAGCCTAATGTGATGCTCTGGCAAGGCCCAACAGGAAAGAAGAACTTTAAATAGGAGCTGCTCCTCAGCAATAGGCTGGGGACCGCAGTTCAAGGTGCCCCTGATAAAAGCGGGGAAGGTGAAGTCATGCGCACCCTATGGCACAAAAAGGAACCAGTATACACAACACAGGAACAAGAAGCCTAGGGCACCTGGCAGCAGCTGCAAGCCTGGACACATGTGGAAGGTCATGCACCTACAGCAGAGGACTCTGCGACCCGCGGACAGCTTCCGCAGCGGCAGCCAGGGACCGCACATGCGGATGGTCCTGCAGCTCAGAAAAGACTCTACAACACGCGTACGGCTATGTAGCGGAGCAGGGATCTGAGCAGCATCCTTAAAGGTAACAGACAACAGTATCCCAGCTGGCTAGTGGGACAGGAGCATTGGGTAAGAGCACTGACATGCACAGTAACGCCGGGGAAATAAAGGACAAACAGACCGGCGTTACAAATCCCCTACAGTATCCAGGAAAGCCAACAGATAGCAAGTCTGTGTGCTTCAATGTTATACGCTACCTGGGTTGGTTTCTGGCCCTGATATGATCTAGCAGCTAGCAGCGTTTTTTTCCGCCGCAAGTGCCAGATGCAGCAGAACCGCACTTGCCGCATCCACCCACAAGCCCCATAGACAATGCATGGGGCTTGCCGGAGCCGGGCTGCAGGTCAGCCGATAGGTGGCCGATGCGGTGCCCAAGACTTTGGGCTTAACTCATGTTTTTCAACACCCTA
This sequence comes from Allobates femoralis, assembly GCA_033576535.1. Taxonomy (NCBI): domain Eukaryota; kingdom Metazoa; phylum Chordata; class Amphibia; order Anura; family Aromobatidae; genus Allobates; species Allobates femoralis. The sequence continues at coordinate 14,190,923 of JARQOC010000008.1, forward strand.
CTATTATTTTGAACACCGCTGTATCTCTGTTAACATAGCGGAGATCCCTTTTCTTTACTTCAGGGAATGTTACCTTTGAAAGGAACCTGTCAGATCTCTAGTGCACCATGAACAGTTCTGGGTGTATATCTAGAATCCCTCCCTAACAGTCCCAGCATATAGTAGCACACATAGACCGATCTTTATAAAAAGTGTTTCTAAAGGTCATTTACGATATGGTAATGATGACCTGGCAGAGCGATACAAAGCCGCGAATGCTCACAGTTTCGTATCTCTTAGCATTGAGCATCTTAGATCGCCAGTTGTATGTATACCCGGCTTTAAATACGCTCTCTACCCATGATCGGACTTTGTCCACACTTCTGGTCATATACACTACACCTGGCCTTAAAGTGTAAATGTAATTTAAATTAAAAAAAAAAAAACAACAACATTGCAATACTGAACTGGTTGTTAATGACCTAGCAGCTAGGATAATGCTTTTATTGTGCCATATGACTGTAACTGAGCATTTTATGGCTGTGTGGGTGTAGCCAGCAGCTGATAGTGAACAGTGCACGCTGTGTGTATTTTCACAGCTTCTGAGAGCAGGCTGATAGTGAGCTGTGTGGGGAGCCAGCAGAAAAAGGGTTAACAGAGATTGTGACTGAGCTGTTTGGAGCCACATGACAGATCTTTCCTTAGCACAAACATCTGAGGAGTTTCACTGATCCTGACCTGACATTGCTTAGCAACTGTACTATACCCTGAGCTAATATGATACATTGTTTCCTTACCAGCTGCAGGCAGCAGTGTAGACCATGCCCCCTTTATCCTTATATGGTTACCTGCCCTGTATTCACTGAAGACGGATCTAAGTGATAATGAGCATATGTCTGCTTCACACACAGTGCAGTGGGGACACCTTGTGGAAGGTTTATGAATGCCTTTCAACCAGAATTTTCTAATGAAGTTTATTAGAAAGTTTATTATAATGACTTGCTCTACATTATTATTAAATAAAAATTTAAACGGCGGTTACACTTTAAGTAGTAGGACAACTTCCGATCAGGGGCAGAGAGCGTCTTTGAAGCCGGGTATACGTACACCTGACAATCTAAGATGCTCAATTCTAGGAGGTACAAAACTGTGAGCATTCGCTGCTGTGTATCGCTCTGCCATGTCATCATTAGCATATCATAAATGACCTTTAGAAACACTATGTGTGCTACTAGATGCGGGGACTGTTATGGAGGGATTCTAGATATGCACCCAGAAATGCTCGCGGTTCTCGGTGCACTAGGGAATGGGGACCTGATCGGTTCCCATAATAGATTTATATTGCTCTGTCTACAGTCAGTATGACTCAGATACTAACTGTTATATTGCTGAAGAACAGGTAGATGCAACAACATAGATAAGGAAGACCGTAGTAACTTTACAACCGGTATTCATATATAGGGATTGTGCCGTAAGTATGGCACAGGTGACGGCAAGCAAACAAATTACTTTACAAGGAGAAATTCAACAATACAAGTATTCAGAGCTTTAACATAACATAATTGACACTGTCTCACTTATATAGCTAAATGACAAGTACTGTTATAATTCTCTGAACCTCAGTCACTCTGCTGGGAAAGCTACACTACCTTCCTTGTACTGGTTCTGGTGCCAACTCCACCCCCTACTTGTCCAGACTCAGATTACTTGGGAAAAGGTGTATGGCGGTCCGCGCTGCCAGACTGACTCGCATCAAAGAAGACACTTGGAAATGAGGTGTTGATCAGATCCTTCTTTTATTCACCGACGCGTTTCGGTGCCCACCTGGCACCTTCATCAGGGATACCTCCACCCCACCAAACAACTCTAATTTATAGCAGCATTCATAGACATGATTAGTAGGTGTTGCCATATGTATGACATCAAAATCGTCATCAAAACCGGGACGATCCAGAGTTTTGGCGCAATTATTATAAAAGACTCACAATTTACATATAAATACAACCATAACATATCTCAAGCATTCTAAAAAATCAGTTCACAAAGACTATTAAAAAACTAAAAGAAATTCCAAGCGGAAAAGGCTATAAATTCCCTTAGGAAGATATGCTGGAGATGGAAAATTTTTTTTTTTAAAGACAAGACTTATCCTCCTGGGGGATAGAACCCATAGGCTCAAATGTCCACTAATATGTATGTTCTCCAATGTCCTGTGCCACCTTCAGTTTATAGGGGAACAAATGAGTTATGTTATTAAGATATGTCATGGATAAATGTAATTTGTGTTCGTTCTTTCATTGCAGATAAAACGAAGCCAGGGATAAAAGAAGAAGGAAACTAAAAGTGAACTATGACTAAAAACATTATTAGTAAATTTTATTAGTAATAAAAAGAATAAAAATATCTATTATGCATAAAACTGTGTTTGAAATATAAACTAAGATAAAATAAATATCATTAAAAAAGTTGATAAAAAATTAAGTAAGCCTCATGATGGTTATTTTTTTTAGACATCTATATATATCAAAGATGCCTGGGCTATGTAATACAGAGGAGAAAGCTTGTACTCATATGTATCTGTGGATCATCAGATAAATGGCTGGGTTTTCTGTGTTGTTAAGAAACTGATGGGTTCTATCCTACCCTAGGTAGGAGCCTTATCCTCATAAGACACATAGAATGCAGGTAAGATAAGACAAAAAAATCAGATATTCACAAATTGTTCATTTCTTATTAAATAATTGTTGTGGTATTCACAAATAACCACAAGGTGGTGCTTGTCAGGAGCCTGTTGCCAGGGTGATGTAAGTAAAGAGCTGGTCCCCTGTAAACCTAATTTTCCGCCAGTAGGGGCAAACATAGGCCATGTTCACACACATGCGTTTTTTTTGCCCATCCCTGCGTTTTTTGGGCTGTTAAAAAAAACGCAGGTGCGTTAACGCAGGGTACATTTGAGTGTACATGCGTTTTTCAGCCCCACTTGCGTTTTTTCCCCCCAGTCCAAAAAACGCTGCATGCAGCGTTTTTGGGTGCTGTAAAAAAACGCATGTGCGTTTTCCCAAAAACGCATGCGTTTTTTTAACATGGGCCCCTATGGGAAACGCATGCGTTAACGCACGTGCCTATATGTGCCCTGCGTTAACGCATGCGTTTCCCATAGGGGCCCATGTTAAAAAAACGCATGCGTTTTTTTCCATAACATGGGGCCCTATGGGAAACGCATGCGTTTTTAAAAGGCACATTTATGCACCCTGCGTTAACGCATGCGTTTTTAAAAGGCACATTTATGCACCCTGTGTTAACGCTTGCGTTTTTGCCTGCGTTTTTGAGGAAAGTCCAAAAAGGCTAAATTTCCTTTCAGACACACAAGAGACATTTTTTAGCACTCCTAAAAAAACGCATGTGGTTTTAGGAGTGCTAAAAAAAAACGCAAATTGTGTGTGAACAATGCCATATAGTCAAACACTAAGCAACTGGAGTCATATTTACAAACAACCACTAGGTGGTGCTATTATCAAGGTGATGTGAGTAAAGAACTGGTCCCCTGCAAACCTAATTTTCCGTCAGCAGGGGCAAACTATAGTGAAAGAGCGAAAAGTAAATCGCCCAATTGGAGGATGCAGTGGCTGTTAGGTGCAGAACGAAAAATAAATCGCTCAATTTGAGAATGTAGTGACTGTTAAGGTGCAGAATAGTGATAAATGTGTGAGAGGAAACGGTATATACATGTAAAAATTAAGTGTTGTATCATATAAAAGGTGCACAGTGCAATATTCATTCACCCACAAAACTAATCAAGTTTTGGAAGCAAAAAAATAGATGAGGAGGACTCTATATAAAAACAGTGATATAAAATGGATAAATGAATTCAATCCAGTGAAATATATAAAAATACATAAAACAATGATGTATACTCCTTATTTTAAAACCAAAAAGGGAGAGATTTTGTTATTATCAATACTATATTAATTCAGAGACCAGATTTAACCCTTTAGGTTTTAATGTGTCTAGTTTGAACATCCAGAATTTCTCCCTTTTTTTCAGTGTCTCAAATCTATTAGGGATATGGGCTCCTATGTGGTCTATGGGGGTGATTCTTATGAGAGTGTGGGGTCCCTATTGCGATGTATGTCGAAGTGGTTTGAGACCCCATGTGCTTTATATCCATTTTTTACATTCGACCGGTGTTTATTAAGTCGCTCGTGTAGGCATCTAATTGTCCTCCCACATATTGGTAGTTACATGGGCACTCCAAGAGATATATTATATATCTCGTAGTACAATTCATTTGGGATTTTATTGGAAACGTCTCATTATTACTGAAAGAGGTGAAGGATGTCCTTTGTTGGATACTCCTGCAGCACAAACCTCTTTTTCTCCCACATTTCTTAGTCCCTTTTTGTTGGGATCTCTGATCTATCTCAGGCAACGTTTGTTTTAATCTGCTAGGTGCTATTTTGCCTTTTATATTAGGGCTCTCCTGAAGGTCCAGCAGCAGCCATCAGGATATTATTCCTAACAGGTCTTCAAACCAGTTGTGGGTGACACAACTGGATCAGGTGAGTGGACCGCCTTTGCTCACCGGGCTGTTGATTTAGTGTCTAGTGATAAGGGCACTATTGCGCCTCTTGTCCCCCATCCCCTTCTCATACTTGTCCAGACTGGGCTTTTTAGATTTTGCTACTGTACTCATTCCTGTTGCAATCTAACATAATACCATTAAACATTTCACACGCCCTAACATAAGTTATGATATTACCAGCTAGGCCACAAGTTCAATTCAGAGGTGGTTTCTCTCACTCAACTTGTTGGCCGCCTTCGCTACTTGAAGCTCAGTCCCAGTACCATATGTCCTCTCAGATCACAGATCTTGCTCTCTGTTCAGATATAGCTCAGGTCTTCTGGATCTGACCGCTGTTGGACCCTTCTATGTCAAGGATGGCACTAAGCCCGCTTCACTGCCAAACAAGCTTCCTGGTACTGGTTCTGGCACCAACTTCACCCCCTACTCTTCCTAGATAGGCCTTTTATATTTTGCAACCGTATTCATTCCTGTTGCTAGCTAAAGTAATACCATTAATTGGGTCACATGCCCTAACATAGGTTATGACATTATCAGCTAGGTCGCAAGTCCAATTCAGGGGTGGTTTCTCTCGCTCAACTCGCTGGCTGCCTTCACTACTTGAAGTGCAATCCCAGTCCACTGACTCCCATATGTCTGGTAGGAAGGCAATGGCCCACAGGAATGGTCCTCTGTCACTGTCGGATTGTCTTCTGGACCTGGTTTGGATCTGGTCACAATCTTCTACTAGCACTGGTCAAGGTCTTCTGCTCAGCTCCAGTCATTGATTTTCCTTTCAGGTCATGGATCTTCCTCTCAGACCAAGTCATGGATCTTCCTCTCAGATCAGGTCATGGATCTTTCTCTCGGCTCAGATCACAGATCTTCCTCTCAGCTCAGGTCACAGATCTTCCTCTAAGCCTAGGTCATTGATCTTCCTCTCAACTCAGGTCACCGATCTTACTCTCAACTCAGGTCATGGATATTCTCTTCAGCTCATGTCACCGATCTTCCTCTCAGCTCAGGTCACAGATCTTCCTCTCAGCTCAGGTCACAGATCTTCCTCTCAGCTCAGGTCACAGATCTTCCTCTCAGCTCAGGTCACTGATCTTCCTCTCAACTCAGGTCATGGATCTTCTCCTCAGCACAAGTCACCGATCTTCCTCTCATTTCAGGTCACAGATATACATCCGGTATCACTGTAACCGTATTGATCCAAAGAATACAAAATTGGAATAAGGCTCAACTCATATTGATCCTGCGCTCTCCGCTGAGCACATACGTTGGGGTTTCCACATAGAACCCAGAAATTGTGATTCAGATTAAACCCCCGATGGAACCCTTCAGTGTAATGAGGTAGAGCCACTTTGGACTTCGTGTTGTCTCTGTTTCGGTGGTGTCCTATCATTTTAGGCGTTGTTTCAGCACGGACAAACACAGTTCTGTGCACATCTAAAAAGATGGACACCCGCGAAACAAATGCTAAATGGAGTCCAAAGTGTCTCTGTCTGCCTCATTATAGTGAGTAGCTCCATCGGAGGTTTCGTCTCAGTCGCATTTTTGAGGGATTTACATGAAAACCACAACGTAAGTGCTCTGCGTAGAACACAAGAATTTAACCCCCACCTTATACAGAAAGTGATCAAAAATATTCTGTACCCCAAAATGTTACCAATAAAATTCCTAACTTATTCTACGCAAACCCAGCCCCTACTCAGGTCCGTCACCTGTCATTGTAAATATAGAGGGCTCCCACATTACTGGTAGAACAAAGACTCCTGGAAAAGCAATGGCTCCCACTCCTCACATAAAATCCAGCGAAATCTTTGCTCCCAAATCTAAATGCCGCCCTCCTTCTGAGCACCCCTGTGCCTAAACTGTAGTAAGCAACTACATATATGGCATTATTGTAGTCGGGAGAGTGCACTTTATTTAAGAGGTGGCTACAATATATGAGGGCACAATGTATAGGGGGCTACAATATATGAGTGCACAATGTGTGGGGCACTACAATATATGGTGACACAATGTTTGTGGCTCTACAATATATGAGGGCACAATATATATGGGGGTGCTACAATATATGTGTGGGACCCCACCGGTCTGGTTGCCACAAAGGGGTACTGCACTCAGTGAACGGGTTTGGTATCTTGGTCCTAAAGGAAAATGGGATGGTAAACCCAGGCCCCACCAAACACACCAACACACCCTAGGACCCAGGGGACCATGGGCGAACCCAGGGGGGAGGGCCCAGTCAAAGGGGACAGGGGAAGAACAGGTGGGGTGTGTTAGTTAGTTAGTGAGAAGTAAGAGAGTGGTGTAGGAGTGAAGGAGGTGGAAGCCAAGAGTGCAGGAGTGAAAAGGGGAGCAGACAAAAACCCCAGGGGCACAGGTGGAGCGAAAACAACCTGGACGCCAAGATCCGGGACTAGAAAAGTTGGACGCAGGGGTTGGTGAAGAACCAGGGACCCGGCCCTGAACGTGGCGCGGATGGTGTATGCCCGAACCACTGAACCGGAGGCGTGCAGTCTAGAGGAGTGGTGGCCGCAACCCGATGCACATGCTGAGAAGGCCGCCGAACTAGGGTCAGGAGACAGGTACCAGTCGTCCAAGAGGGCGAGGAGGAGGAGAAGCACAGAAATAGCGCTGTAAGAGAGAGACCAGAGAACAGAGAGGCACACAAAGGGGTCCTGGGCAAGTTATCCTGATTCCTTGTGGACAGACCAGACTGGACTTGGTAGGGAGAAGCGCCCGGCGATCAGTTGCAGCTTCAGTGATTAAGCTGCGTACAAAATTTCAACGCTGTATGAGACTGACTTATTCTCCCGCCTGCGGAGCCGCCAACTACAACAGCACATGAGACATAGAGGCCCAGTGCAACCACGGCCTTGAACAGTCCCGCAACTAAACACATCTGTCCCGAGATACTGCTCCACCTATGGGGAGCAACGACATCAGGCTGCCATACCAATAACCCTGGAGGTCTGACCCGCAGCGTTGGTCCTTCCTGACTGAGAACCGTAGGTGGCATCACGAACATTTTCCCTATAAACTTAATTCCCATCCAATACTCCTTAGAACTAATTCCCCAGTCAGAGCACTGATTCCCTGGGGGTCACGAAAGCCAGATCTCAACCCCTGTGACTCCCGCGGCAGAACTGTTGCCAGGTTCTGAGTACTCCTCGGCCCCAGGGTGGGCGAGTCATATGGGGGTGCTACAATTTATGGCAGCATATTGTTTGGGCCCTACAGTATATGAGGGCACAATGTATGGGGGCACTAAAATATATGGGAGCACAATGTATGGTGGTACTATAATATATGGGGGCACTACAATACATGGTGCACAATGTATGGTTGAGCTATAATATATGGGGGCACTACAATATATGGGAGCACAATGTATGGTGGTACTATAATATATGGGGGCACTACAATATATGGTGCACAATGTATGATGGTACTATAATATATGGGGGCACTAAAATATATGGGAGCACAATGTATGGTGATACTATAATATATGGGGGCACTACAATATATGGGAGCACAATGTATGGTGGTACTACAATATATGGGGCACTACAATATATGGTGCACAATGTATGGTGGTACTATAATATGTGGGGGCACTACAATATATGGGAGCACAATGTATGGTGGTGCTATAATATATGGGGGCACTACAATATATGGTGCACAATGTATGGTGGAGCTATAATATATGGGGCACCAATATATGGGCACATGTATGAGACTATAATATATGGGGCACTACAATAATATGGAGCACAATGTATGGTGAGTCTATAATATATGGGGGCACTACAATATATGGTGCACAATGTATGGTGGACTAAATATATGGGGCACTACAATATGGTGCACAATGTATGGTGGACTATAATATATGGGCACTACAATATATGGAGCACAATGTATGGTGGTAGCTATAATATATGGGGGCACTACAAATATGGTGCACAATGTATGGTGGTGCTATAATATATGGGGGCACTACAATATTGGTGCACAAGTAGTGGAGCATAAATATGGGGCAGACAATATTGGTGCACAGTATGGTGTACATATATATGGGGCACTACAATATATGGGCACAATGTATGGTGGAGCTAAATATATGGGGGCACTACAATATATGGTGCACAATGTATGGTGGTGACTATAATATATGGGGGCACTACAATATATGGAGCACAATGTATGGTGGTCTATAATATATGGGGGCACTACAATATATGGTGCACAATGTATGGTGGCTATAATATATGGGGGCACTACAATATATGGTGCACAATGTATGGTGGTACTATAATATATGGGGGCACTACAATATATGGAGCACAATGTATGGTGGTACTATAATATATGGGGGCACTACAATATATGGTGCACAATGTATGGTGGTAGCTATAATATATGGGGGCACTACAATATATGGTGCACAATGTATGGTGGTACTATAATATATGGGGCACTACAATATATGGGAGCACAATGTATGGTGGTACTATAATATATGGGGGCACTACAATATATGGTGCACAATGTATGGTGGTGCTATAATATATGGGGGCACTACAATATATGGTGCACAATGTATGGTGGAGCTATAATATATGGGGCACTACAATATATGGTGCACAATGTATGGTGGTAGCTATAATATATGGGGCACTACAATATATGGTGCACAATGTATGGTGGGCTATAATATATGGGGGCACTACAATATATGGTGGCACATAAATGCATTGATGTGTGGAGCTATAATATATGGGGGCACTACAATATATGGTGCACAATGTATGGTGACTATAATATATGGGGGCACTACAATATATGGGCACAATGTATGGTGGACTATAATATATGGGGGCACTACAATATATGGTGCACAATGTATGTGGTGCTATAATATATGGGGGCACTACAATATATGGGCACAATGTATGGTGGTGCTATAATATATGGGGGCACTACAATATATGGTGCACAATGTATGGTGGGCTATAATATATGGGGGCACTACAATATATGGTGCACAATGTACGGTGGAGCTATAATATATGGGGCACTACAATATATGGGAGCACAATGTATGGTGGTACTATAATATATGGGGCACTACAATATATGGGACACAATGTATGGTGGTAGCTATAATATATGGGGGCACTACAATATATGGTGCACAATGTATAGTGGAGCTATAATATATGGGGCAGTACAATATATGTGACAAGATGGTTATATAATATATGGGGCACTACAATATATGGTGCACAATGTATGGTGGAGCTATAATATATGGGGGCACTACAATATATGGTGCACAATGTATGGTGGTACTATAATATATGGGGGCCACCAAATATCACAATGTATGGTGAGTATAATATATGGGGCACTACAATATATGGTGCACAATGTATGGTGGAGCTATAATATATGGGGGCACTACAATATATGGTGCACAATGTATGGTGTGAGCTATAATATATGGGGGCACTACAATATATGGGTGCACAATGTATCGCGTGAGCTATAATATATGGGGCACTACAATATATGGATGCACAATGTATGGTGATACTATAATATATGGGGCACTACAATATATGGTGCACAATGTATGGTGGAGCTATAATATATGGGGGCACTACAATATATGGTGCACAATGTATGGTGGTACTATAATATATGGGGCACTACAATATATGGGAGCACAATGTATGGTGGTGACTATAATATATGGGGGCACTACAATATATGGGAGCACAATGTATGGTGGGCTATAATATATGGGGGCACTACAATATAGGTGCACAATGTATGGTGGAGCTATAATATTGGGACTAAATATATGGGGCACAATGTATGGTGGAGATATAATATATGGGGGCACTACAATATATGGGAGCACAATGTATGGTGGTGCTATAATATATGGGGGCACTACAATATATGGTGCACAAGATGGTGGACAAATATATGGGGCACAATGTATGGTGGACTATAATATATGGGGCACTACAATATATGGGAGCACAATGTATGGTGGTGCTATAATATATGGGGGCACTACAATATATGGTGCACAATGTATGGTGGAGCTATAATATATGGGGGCACTACAATATATGGTGCACAATGTATGGTGGAGCTATAATATATGGGGCATACAATATATGGGAGCACAATGTATGGTGGTACTATAATATATGGGGCACTACAATATATGGTGCACAATGTATGGTGAAGCTATAATATATGGGGGCACTACAATATATGGTGCACAATGTATGGTGGAGCTATAATATATGGGGGCACTACAATATATGGTGCACAATGTATGGTGGTACTATAATATATGGGGGCACTACAATATATGGTGCACAATGTATGGTGGAGCTATAATATATGGGTGCACTACAATATATGGGAGCACAATGTATGGTGGTGCTATAATATATGGGGGCACAATGTATGGTGGAGATATAATATATGGGGCACTACAATATATGGGAGCACAATGTATGGTGGTGCTATAATATATGGGGGCACTACAATATATGGTGCACAATGTATGGTGGAGCTATAATATATGGGGGCACAATGTATGGTGGAGATATAATATATGGGGCACTACAATATATGGGAGCACAATGTATGGTGGTGCTATAATATATGGGGGCACTACAATATATGGTGCACAATGTATGGTGGAGCTATAATATATGAGGGCACTACAATATATGGTGCACAATGTATGGTGGAGCTATAATGTATGGGGGCACTACAATATATGGGGCACAATGTATGGACACCAAACTGGCAGGCTTAGCTTGGATTCTACAAACCAGTCACTGCAGCCGTAGATGAATTATTTGAATAATAACATTTCTACAATGGGGTCACTTTTGTGTTTTTTTTTTGCTGTTGTGTTACCTTAGCATGACATACCAAAATGAGACAAAAAAAAGGCAGCGTCAGAAACACATATAAACACACAAATGCAATGACAAAATGCACGTAATAGGTGCAGAAATAGCAACATCTAAAGCTCTACTTGGCAACACGCCTAACTCAAAAATACTGCAGCATTTTAGAGGAAACCTACTTTGAAGGGTCATCCGGGGACTGCGTCTTGGATTACCAGTCTGAGGCTGTTCCATGGTGGCTTCTCTCAGCCCTGATCCAGAAGATTCTGGGGACTGAGTTCAGATCACTTACACCCCCGGATTACTTTTCACAGCATGATTACACCATTTCCATATATATCCAGTAGAAATTAATTTCTTGCATAGTCCTCGTCCTGCTGTAATGATCCCCTTCCCTGCGTTAACATGAAAATGGTATTCATCTCACCTGATGAAGTGCTGCCCGGTGCAAAGCAGCTCAATGTAGGTCGAGTCGAAAGGAAAAAACCAGCACAGAATGCTTCAATAAAATCCAAACATTTATTGATCCATATAAAGTAGAAAGGTTGGTAAACACATAAATGACATCATGAATGGAAGAAAAAGAAGACCGGAAAGCGTTTCTGGCCTGAACATTGAATGAGCTATGCTGTTTGGCAGTGGCGTAACGTGAAGCTCATGGGCTCTGATCCAAAAGGTCCAACCAGGCCTCCAATTATTGCAAATCTTTAATAGCACTTGTCTTTTTCTATTGACCAAAGGGACCTTTGGAGCCCCCTAGGCTGTGATTGCAACCCCTGCACCCATGGCAGTTACACCCCTGCTGCTCCGCCTCTTAATCAGTTTAAAACACGTGTACATATAATCAGTTCTTACATATAAATCATGCACAAAAAAGGTACATAATGGAATGAACTAGTGCATGAAACACCAATAATGTAAGATGAGATTTGTTATTTTATTTAAAACCTTTGGATATGAAGTGTTGAACATGAAGATCCAATATGCCTCTCTATTAAATATCGAATGTCTCCAGTCTCCACCACTATCTGGTTTATTAACCACCTCGATCCCATGAAATGAAAAACAAGTTAAATCCCCAGAATGTACATGTGAGAAATGTTTAGAAAGATTGGAGGGTTAGGTAGTGCAACAAACATAAGGCATATCACATGTGCTACACTGAGCCCGGTATACCACAAGTGTGGAATTGTGGTCCTCTCATTGTACTTCTGGGATTTTCTATAAGGGAAACGAATCATATTTGTTATTTATTTCTTCCCCATTTCAATTAAAGCCTTCATTCTTACCACCTATGCCTTACTTCTAATTATATGTGGTTTACAGTCCTCTTTATTGGTATACTTATATCTGTCCTTATCAGTTCCAGTAATTTACAAAGCTTGTATTGCTATCCCCTCTTTATATTGCTTTTTGTATAGTAACCTTTATTAAAACTGAAAGTTCCCACAGATACAGAATCAGAAGACATCAAAGCAAGTGGGAACATATTCCCCAGGATTGAATAGAAAAGGTAAACTAATAAAGCAACCAAAGTATACAAAAAGCAATATAAAGAGGGGTTTAACTATCAGCCCACAGTTTTCTCCCTATTGCTGGAGAGATTACTCCCAAAAAGGGACTCTCTCTCATATATTCTGGAAATGCCCGAAATGGGTTGGATTCTGGTTGGGAGTGGCTGATCTGATTTTGAGCGTCACGAGCCTTAAGGTACCGTCACGCGCCGCGATATCGCCTGGAGATCATAAAGGCGATATGTTGCCCCAGAGCAATTGCCGTGAAATTGCCTCACAGTTGCGGCGTGTGATTGGGGATTTTCGCAGTGATAAATCGCCTCTCGCCTGATTCCTGAAAGGTACCGTTACACGACGCAATATCGCCTGGCTATGTGCGTCGATCTAACGTGTGCGCTCCCGATTTTCTTGCTCGCCTCAGATCGCCAATTGCGGCATTACACGCCGCAATGTCGCCCTGAAGCTAAGGCGATGTGTCGCTCCGGAAATCGCCTCACCTACAGCGGAACCAATCTTGCCTAATTCCATCGCCGCTTCACACGGCGCAATCTCAAAGGCAACGTGGGCGTACATGTTCAGCGCGGCGAAGAGATAGGCGTGCCACAGTGGTTCACACCGTGCCCCATACACACTCATTGGACAACGCAACTGCGTTACCATTGGTCAGCCTGCTCTGGAAGGCTGGATAATACATGACGCCATTGTCTATCGGAGTTTGTACCAAGTACACGCTCGTGTCGTCAATTAAGGCTCCTGCAACACACTTTCAAGGTGTAAAAGCGTCACACAGGAGCGGTCTTGTGCAGTACAGTGGATTACACTAAGAATGGCTATGTGTGCGTCTGTAGGTGATGGCGGTAAGATACAAACCACACTATCCACACATGTGCCTGCATTGGTCCACACCATGGCAGAGTTGCCATGGCTGAACTGAAGTATGTGTTTGCACACATGTTTGCATGTGTGTACGGAAGTGTTCCTACATCCCCCACAAACACCATTGCATGCTCCATGTGTGTGGACACGTTACCATGTAGCCAAACACATCATAATGGACATGTACACACAGTCACGGCATATAGTGTGGGCCAAAGGGCTGGACCTGTGTACTGGACATTAGCAGACGATGCTGCATGGACCCATTAATACCATTTTACACATCACATACCTCTGTGCACAGCATAAAGCTATGTGTAAGTGCCATGGATTCCAAAGTCACGACACACACAGGTTTTTGGTTTTGTTTTTTTTTTTAGTTCGACTATTTGTGCACAAAACATACGAAACACAAGTGTCAACATCACACAAAGAAAGACAAAATTAAGATAAATAATGGCCGTATACAAGCAAAGAAAAAGAGTAATCACTGATAATGCAATCAACTTAATTTATATAAACTGACTTGGAGGGCAGGGTGAGGACAGGGGACAGTGCTCCATCACCTACATGGCACATTGGACTGTACATATGGTTTTTACAATCCAACACTTGGTTTTTGGTGTTAGTATTTATACAGGTTGTCAAAGATGACAAAATCATACAGTCACATGTATTAAACAGAGTTGTCTACCCCCATCACAGTATATCATGCATTGGTATAAGTACATAAATACACATGAATACGATCAGTAGAAAAGACCGTAGCACACATCTGTTATAAGCATACACAAACATCCGCTGGATAGCTATGCAAATAGTTACCAAAGAACCACCGGTGGGAGACACCTGGGGCAGGGGAAGGTAGGGGTGGCTGCCCCAACGACGTTTTGTGGCCTAGGATGCACCTATGGCCACTTCATCAGGGGAGGTGTCCTTAGGTTATCTGCGCCCCTCTCTCTTATAGCGCTGTCGGCTCGCTTAATCGTGGACCGGAAGGGACACCTAGGTACACGGTCACGTGACCGGAAGTGACGTCCAGGTACACAGTCACGTGACCGGAAGTGACGCCCAGGTACATGGTCACGTGATGGGAAGTGACGTGTCGGTCCCAACCGCGTAACCGCGGGGCGGGCCAGATGCGTCACAAGGATCACATGACCGCGCTTGCCGCGGCAACCGCACGCCCAACCATCTAGCACAATAACCCTGCCACTCAGTATATCCTGGGACGCGTCACCAGGGTAACGAGCGGCGGGTATTTAAAAGTGCCTGATGGGGCAGGCTGCGGGCAGCAGCATTGCAGCAGCACAATGTGACCAACCCCAGACACAATATACATAACAAAGCAAATAGTAGTGTATCTTTTGTATATTTCCCAGTCTATAGATCCATAACCTTTCCATCATCCAGAAATTATACATCTTCCAGTAATCTTGCTTGTAGTTAGTTCTGAGTTACAAAGTCCATTATTTCCACATATCAGCGACGAAAGGGTCCCTCCGAGCAGAGAATAACCTGTTAACCACAAATAAATACCCATAATAACACATAAAAACAAGTCCAGAAGGACCGTAAAAACAGTACACCTTGGGTAGATGTTACCCCACCCAAAAACAGGCGGAGACGGCCAAAGAAAGGACCTCTGTGCACAGCATAAAGCTATGAGCAACCGCCCTGTATTAAAAAGTAACGACACACACAGGTCTTTGGTTTTGTTTAGTTTTTTTAGTTTGACTTTTTGGGCACAAAAAAAAAAGGTATTTGCAAAAAAACACACAAAACATACAAAACACAAGTGTCAACATCACACAAATAAAGACAAAATTAAGATAAATAATGGCCATACCCAAACATGTGACAGTACAGAACCACAAACAAAAAAACCACTAACTAACTAATGTGTTAAAACCCAAAATAAAAAAACACAACCCAAAGCCTCCTGGTGCAGCCACCCTGGTGACTCCACCATCCTCCTCAGGTTTCTGCCTCACAACACCGGCCATCCTACACCTGCTGGTGCTGCCAGGCCTCTGCCCCAGGGCCATTAAAATAGGAGCAGTATGCGTCTCTGCTGCTCCTGGCATCCTGCTGACTCAGACCCTGGCTCAGTGGCTGGAGTGGCGCCACACCATGGTCGGCAGCACACCAATCCCCGGGACGGACCTCCCCTGTTGTGGGGTCCACAGAATCCACATAACTTGCCGGCGTGTATGATGACCGATCCCTACGACGCAGGAAGTTATGCAGCACACAGCAGGCCAGCACTACCGCGTCAATAGATTCCAGTTTCATATGTAAAGGCGTAGAGTCCTCCGACATACGGAGATAGTTCCTGAAATCATGCGAACTACTATCCTCCAGGTGATGCAGCAGGCGTATATGACTCAGGGAGGCCCGTTGCCAAAGCCAATCCCGAACCCACACACGCCGTGGTGTGCGAGCCTGCAACCTCTCATAGCTATCCTCCAGCCACGATAAGATCGCCATCAGGGTCCATGATGAGCTCACCTACCAACAATCAACAAAAGAACACGTTATCAGCCATCAAAAGTAACCACTACCTCCTTCCCTACACATCTCCTAGCCAGTTACCCACATCCTAGCCGACTCTGCTCATATGGCCACCCACATACATATATTGCACCATTGAACGGTCACAAACAACATTACACTGCCTCACAACCACACCTGTTATCACTACACCCATGGGCCTCCTCTACAAGTATATCTCCATCGTCTAAATTGAGACATCATTACCATACCCCCATATAGCTGCCCATAATGTTTATGTACTACCACAAGGTATAGGAAAATACAAAGCTCAAACGTTAAGACAGATGCTTAGTATCAATAAAATACAAGAACATGATAAACGTACCAGAGCCATGTGCTACTGACAATTCATCATCCCACGCAGCTGACAATCGCATATTCATCATGTCCAACACACATCCCTGTGGTGCTGATAAGGCCGGATCTTCACAGGCAGACATTCCCAAGCCACATGGGCCTCTCCACATCTCAGTATCACCAGAATATTTCCATTCTGTCTGGTACTTACTTAATGACTCTGGGCAGCAAGCGTGCCGTAGCTCGGTCGTTAGCGCTTTTTATGTGGTTACCATCCAATCACAGAGCATCTGCGTCATCTAGTTGATGTAGCCGCCTGGGCGTTGCCACCTGCCTGTGATAGATGTGGCCTGCTGTGTGCTGCATAACTTCCTGCGTCGTAGGGATCGGTCATCATACACGCCGGCAAGTTATGTGGATTCTGTGGACCCCACAACAGGGGAGGTCTGTCCCGGGGATTGGCGTGCTGCCGACTGTGGTGTGGCGCCACTCCAGCCACTGAGCCACGGTCTGAGTCAGCAGGATGCCAGGAGCAGCAGAGACGCATACTGCTCCTACTTTAATGGCCCTGGGGCAGTGGCCTGGCAGGACCAGCAGGTGTAGGTTGGCTGGTGCTGTGAGGCAGCAACCTTGAGAGTCACCAGGGTGGCTGCACCAGGAGGCTTCGGGTTGTGTTTTTTTTATTTTGGGTTTTGACACATTAGTTAGTGTTTTTTTGGTTGGGGTTCTGCACTGTCACATGTTTGGGTATGGCCATTATTTACCGTATCTTAATTTTGTCTTTATGTGTGTGATGTTGACACTTGTGTTTTTTGTGTCTTTTGCAAATAACTTTTTGTTTGTGCACAAATAGTTGGACTAAAAAAAAACCAAAATCATGTGTCTGTCGTTACTTTGGGATACAGGGCAGTTGCACATAGCTTTATGCTGTGCACAGAGGTATGTGATCCGTAAAATGGTATTAATGGGTCCATGCAGCATCGTCTGCTAATGTCCAGTACACAGGTCCAGCCCTTTGGCCCACACTGTATGCCGTGACTGTGTGTACATGTCCATTATGATGTGTTTGGGCACATGGGACCGTGTCCACACACATGGAGCATGCAATGGTGTTTGTGGGGGATGTAGGGATTCTTCCGTACACACATGCAAACATGTGTGCACACACATACTTCAGTTCAGCCATGGCAACGATGCCATGGTGTGGACCAGTGCAGGCACATGTGTGCATAGTGTGGTTTGTATCTTACCGCCATCACCTACAGGCGCACACATAGCCATTCTTAGTGTAATCCACTGTACTGCACAAGATTGCTCCTGTGTGACGCTTTGGAGCCTCGAAAGTGTGTTGCAGGAGCCACAATTGATGACACGAGCGTGTACTTGGTACAAGCTCCGATACACAATGGCGTCATGTATTAGCCAGCCTTCAAGAGCAGGCTGACCAATGGTAACGCTGTTGCGTTGTCCAATGAGCGTGTATGGGGCGCAGTGTAAACCACTGTGGCACGCCTATGTCCTCGCCGTGCTGAACAAGTACGCCCACATTGCCTTTGTCATTGCGGAGTGTGAAGTGGCAATGCAATGAGGCAAGATTGGTTCCGCAGTAGGTGAGGCGATTTCCGGAGCGACACATCGCCTTAGCTTCAAGGCGACATTGCAGTGTGTGATGCATATCGCCAGGAGGTATTGCGGCATGTGACGGCACCTCACACGCAGCAATTTTGCTAGCAATTTCACTGGCAATTTGCTGGTTGCAGTGAAATCATGGACACATTGTTACATTTCTACACAGCAACAAGATAGAACAATGTGTCCATGATTTCACTGCAATCAGCAAATTGCCAGTGAAATTGCTCGCAAAATTGCGGCGTGTGACGGTACCTTTAGAATTACATTTATGGAACTGTTGAAAATGGCGGGGTAAGGTTTTGAGGGGGAGATCTCTTGGTTTACAATTTTGTGCTGCCTCAATATCCCGAGCTTGCTCCCGTATACGTACGCAAAGTTCCTGCGTAGTAAGCCCAATGTAAATCAGGCCACATAGGCATGTTGCATGATAAATTACGTTCATAGTGGAGCAGCAAATATATTTTCAGGTTTTATATTCCCTCTTAGGCTGGCTTCACACCACGGCGCAGTCCGGTCCGGGGCTGTCCGGTGTAAACCAGACAGACCCGGACCGGTTTCAGGCCCCATAGTAGCCTATGGGGCTGGATGGAGCCGGATGGCAGCTCTCTACCATCCAGTTTCCATCTCACTGGATGAATCCGGGAGAAGTCGGATTCTTCTCACCGGAGACCAAAAACGTTGCTTGCAACGTTTTTGTGTCCGGGGAGAAAAATCTCCATAAAAACCCATATCCCGGATTCACCTAACATGGGAGCCTATGGGGCCGGATTGCCCCGGTCCGGGACGATCCGGGAACCGGACACCGGTGGCTCGACGCCGCTGTGATTTCAGGGCTAGCTCCCTGCGAGCCGCGGTCCTGAATCATTAGCAGCTGCAGCTGTGTCCGGCTGCACACAGGACCGGAGGGCACATTTGGTTCTCTGGTTCTGTGTGCTGATGTCATGCCTGACAGCCCCGGACCGGAATCTGCCATGGTGTGAAGCCAGCCTTACCACTAGAGTCTTTGAAAACTCTAGCCCTATCCATGTTTTTACACCCCAAACAGCCCCCACAGGGGTAGAAACCAACAGTGGGCTTCACACCCTCAATAATGGGTTGACTCTTTGAGATGTATTGGCTGTGAACAACAGAATCTCTTAGATTCTGACCACGCTTTGCTGTCAACATTGGGCGAGTCGGAAGTACTTCTCTCAGGCATTCCTGAGAGATGTCCCATTGTCTCTCCAGAATCTGTCTTACATTCCCCCATTGGTCATTAAAGGTGGATATAAATCTTACCATCTTAATCCCCTCTCTTACTATTTTTGGCTTAGGGGTCAGGAGGTTTGCTCTTGGGGTGTTTAGAGCCCTCTGGTATCCCTTTTTTCATGTTCCTCCTACTATATCCTCTAGCCAACAAACTGTCTCTCAAGTCACTCACCTATTCTTAAAAATATTCCTCTGTTGAGCACACTCTCTTGGCTCTAAGGAATTGACCTATGGGAATCGCTGAGATCCTTGAGGGAATATGGGCTGAGGTCGCATGGAGTAATGCGTTAACAGAAGTCTTTTTGCGAAACATATTGGTCTGCAGAGAGCCGTCTGGGTGGACCATCAATGTTATATCCAAGAACTCTGACCCTAACTGATGTTGCGTAAAAGTTGGGTAGGTGATATCACAGCTCACCTCCTCCTCCTGTACAATGACTGATAACACCTCTATATACAGTAGATAACACAGGATCCACCATTCACAATAGATGATATAACAGCTCACCTCCTCCTCCTGTACAATGACTGATAACACCTCTATATACAGTAGATAACACAGGATCCACCATTCACAATAGGTGATATCACAGCTCACCTCCTCCTGTACAATGACTGATAACACCTCTATATACAGTAGATAACACAGGATCCACCATTCACAATAGGTGATATCACAGCTCACCTCCTCCTGTACAATGACTGATAACACCTCTATATACAGTAGATAACTCAGGATCCACCATTCACAATAGATGATATCACAGCTCACCTCCTCCTCCTGTACAATGACAGATAACACCTCTATATACAGTAGATAACACAGGATCCACCATTCACAATAGGTGATATCACAGCTCACCTCCTCCTGTACAATGACTGATAACACCTCTATATACAGTAGATAACACAGGATCCACCATTCACAATAGGTGATATCACAGCTCACCTCCTCCTCCTGTACAACGACTGATAACACCTCTATATACAGTAGATAACACAGGATCCACCATTCACAATAGGTGATATCACAGCTCACCTCCTCCTGTACAATGACTGATAACACCTCTATATACAGTAGATAACACAGGATCCACCATTCACAATAGGTGATATCACAGCTCACCTCCTCCTCCTGTACAACGACTGATAACACCTCTATATACAGTAGATAACACAGGATCCACCATTCACAATAGGTGATATCACAGCTCACCTCCTCCTCCTGTACAATGACTGATAACACCTGTATATACAGTAGATAACACAGAACTCAGCGTACTGAACGCAGCCAAACGCATGCGCGCTGCGTTCCTATATTTAATATGGGAAATGCATGGTACCTGCATTTGGCTGCGCAAAATTTGTGCGCCCTCCGAACGCTACATGTTGCATTGTTTGTGCGTTCATGGGCGTTTGTTTTATCACCAAGCGTACACAAGCGCACAAATAATGCATGGAAGTCAATGGATCCGCAGTGTCCTCCACATGACAGCGCAGGAGAACGCTGCGCATCTCATTGAAATCTTTCCCAGTGCATTAGCTAAGTGCCCCTGACTGCTGCGCCCTGGAGGTTTCAGGGTCAAAATCTGGCCCATGATCTGTCTCCTCTCCCTGCCCAGTTGCCAATTGTTGGGTTTTCCCCTCCTTTCACCCCCGACATGCAGTACAATCCTGCAGTGCATACACGAGCATGTCAATGAATTAGACTACCCTGAAAAAGTGACTATTTCAGTAATTCAATACATAAAGTGACACACATCCATTATATAGAGTCATTACACACAGAGGGATCTATGTCATGCGTTTATTTCTGTTAATGTTGATGATTAATGAAAACCCAGAGGTCATTATCTCAGAAAATTAAAGTGGGAGGATGAAGGGTTAAACACCGCGCTGCCATATTCCACGAGACATCAAAGGGTGAATATAATATTATTTATTAGTCAATGCATTTCAGGCCTCCCTGGCCCCTTCCTCAGGACAAATCAATCTCATATAACCATAAATCAGGGAGCCCTGAAACGTGTTGACTAATATGGTGGAATACGGCAGTGCGGTGTTTAACCCTTCATCCTCCCTCCTCTATATGCACCACGCTGGGGACTGCAGCAGCCGTGATCTGCTTTTATAGTGGTTGTGACTGTCACAACCACACAAGGTGAAGCCTCTGATACCTATTTAGGTCATATTTTATCTCTCAGACTCTTCATCCTCCATACTTTAATTTTCTGAGATAATGACCTTGGGGTTTTCATTAATCATCGACATTATCAGAAATAAGCACATGAAATAGATCCCTCTGTGTGTAATGACTCTATATAATAGATATGTCACTTTATGTATTAAATTATTGAAATAAAGTCACTTTTTCATGATCCTCTAATTCATTGAGACGCTCCTGTATGTCACCAATCTAACACACTGCAGGATTGTACCACATGTCGGGGATGAAAGGCAATTTCACTGCACTGTGTGCAGAATTATTAGGCAAGTTGTGTTGTAGAGGATTATTTTTATTATTGATCAACAACTATGTTCTCAATAAACGCAAGAGACTCATAAATATCAAAGCTTAATATTGTTGGAAGTTGGAGGGGTTTTAGATTTGGCTCTTAGGAGGATATCTGTTGGTGCAGGTAACTATTACTGTGCAGAATTATTAGGCAACTTCATAAAAACCAAATCTATTCCCATCTCACTTGTTTATTTTCACCAGGTAACCAATATAACTGCACAAAATTTAGAAATAAACATTTCTGACTTGCAAAAACAAAACCCCAAAAATGAGTGCCCAATATCGCCACCTTTCTTTATGATGACACTCAGCAGCCTCCATCCATAGATTGTGTCAGTTGTTTGATCTGTTTACGCTCAACATTGCGTGCAGCAGCCACCACAGCCTCCCAGACACTGTTTCCAGAGGTGTACTGTTTTCCCTCCCAGACACTGTCCCCAGAGGTGTACTGTTTCCCTCCCTGTAGATCTCACATTTCAGGAGGGACCACAGGTTCTCTATGGGGTTCAGATCAGGTGAACAAGGGGATCATGTCATTATTTTGTCTTCTTTTAGACCTTTACTGGCCAGCCACGCTGTGGAGTAGTTGGATGCATGTGATGGAGCATTGTCCTGCATGAAAATCATGTTTTTCTTGAACGATACCGACTTCTTCCTGTACCACTGCTTGAAGAAGTTGTCTTCCAGAAACTGGCAGTAGGTCCGGGAGTTGAGCTTCACTCCATCCTCAACCCGAAAAGGTCCCACAAGTTGATCTTTGATGATGCCAGCCCATATCAGTACCCCACCTCCACCTTGCTGGCGTCTGAGTCGGGGTGGAGCTCTCTGCCCTTTACTGATCCAGCCTCTGGCCCATCCATCTGGCCCATCAAGAGTCACTCTCATTTCATCAGTCCATAAAACCTTTGAAGAATCAGTCTTCAGATATTTCTTGGCCCGGTCTTGACGTTTTATCTTATGTTCCTTGTGGTGGTTTTTCAGCCTTCCTTACCTTGGCCATGTCCCTGAGTATGGCACACCTTGTGCTTTTTGATACTCCAGTAATGTTGCAGCTCTGAAATATGGCAAAACTGGTGGCAAATGGCATCTTGGCAGCTTCACACTTGATTTCCCTCAATTCATGGGCAGTTATTTTGCGCCTTTTTTGCCCTCATGCTTCTTGCGACCCTGTTGGCTATTTGCCATGAAACGCTTGATTGTTCGGTGATCGCGCTTCAAATGTTTGGCAATTTCCAGACTGGTGCATCCCTCTGCAACACATCTCACAATTGTGGACTGTTCAGAGCCGTCACATCTCTCTTCTGACCCATTTTGCCTAAGGAAAGGCATTTGCCTAATAATTAAGCACACCTTATATAGGGTGTTGATGTCATTACACCACCCCCCTCCTCATTACAGAGATGCCATCACCTGATTTACTTCATTGGTAGTTGGCTCTCAGCCTATACAGCCTGGAGTAGGACAACATGGATAAAAAGTATCATGTGATCACAATACTCATCTGCCTATTAATTCTGCACACAGTGTAAGGCTGGTTTCAAACTGCAGTGTGAATCCAGCCTGATGCCAAGATTCCAACTTGATCACATGACCAGCAGTTGTTCCCATGACAACAGTGGGTCATTATGACATCATAGCTGACTCTTTCAATAGAACCTTCACAGCTCAGTCTGGGTCAGTCTGGAAGTCCTGAGAACAACATCCATCGGTGGCTCCTGAGGACTGGCGTAGAGAAACATCGATATAGAAGGGGTAAAGCCGAATTCATCATTGTCTGAAGAACAGCATCCCAACCTACACAGCAGGTATTTACCAGTGACTTTTATTAGGTTTTAAAGAAATGATGGGAGTGCTGGTGTACCACGGTCCGCGCTGCTCCAGGGCCAAATAAAACTCACCAAAGAGCCAGTCGGATTTCCATCCTTTTTATTCCTCCTTCTCCTACGCGTTTCAGCGCCACACCCGGCGCCTTCCTCAGGGATATTACAATCATAGTCACAGAGGGGGTTTTTATAGCCCCTAACTCCACAAAAAAGAGGTGTCATCTGTTTACTGATGATGACATCCACATCATCAGAAATGGGAGGATCTGCCCATTTTGGCGCAATTTTTCCACAAACCATCAAATACAACTCAAAAGTATTGAAAAAAAGTGCTTAATGCTTTCATAGATAACAATCAATGCTCTCCAGATCATATTTTTTTTAAAAATGAGGCAAATAAAAGCAAGAAAACACATAAAAAGATGGGTTCATCCAGTGCTGTTTAGCACCTACTTCTTACTCATATTGGACTAGAACCTGAGGCCTTCACATATACAGATGGGAATCTATTGTTTAGTGATGAGCGCCACCAATGATTTTTATAGTGAAGCTGTTAAAATAGGGGATTGTGTGGTTAAAAAGTCATAAAATATGGAGAATAGGATCAATATAAAAGTAGGATAGGAAACTATAAAAATAGATATGTACTAGAAAAAAATGTATTAAGACATAACATTTATTGCTATAAAATATCTAATATAATTGTTAAAAAGATTCATAATATTTTCAATACTGATTAAAAAAGACGTAAATTAAATATTGATAAAAAAACACATATGTGTATTCCTGAGTGGTGGCTCGACAGGAACATATACAAGCATTGCATATCAACACCCCAGGTTCCATTCCACACCAGGGTATATCACTAGAGAAAAAAGGTATTAGGCTGCATCTACAAGAGATCCTACATCCTTGAGACATCCAAAAAAAGTTTTAACACCGTATACTATAATCTAGACACAAGATGGCGCTCATGCGTCTTAGCACGGTATGGTTCCAGACAGGGCTGTGGAGTCGGTAAATCAAACCACCAACTCCGACTCCTGAATTTCCCTGGTTCCGACTCCGACTCCTTCAGTCATGGCTCGTTTTTAAGTGATAAAATTATTGTAGGTCAATGGTAACATTAGGCTTTAATCATTATAATGACATAATAATCAAGATATTTAGATATAACATGATAATAAATCATAATAATAATATTCAGCACATTCTGCATTGATCTACTATTATATATTTTAGGAGTCGGAGTCGGAACATTTTCTACCGACTCCGACTCCACTAAAATGGGCAGCGACTCCGACTCCTACTCCACGACTCCGACTCCACAGCCCTGGTTCCAGAGGCAGCTCCTAGATGTATTTACAAGAGGGTACACTGTCAAGATTTCACCATGACAAGAATAATGATAATATAAAAAGAAAAGAATAGCAGGAGAAAACTTCATAGTACAACATAAAATCAGAGAAAACCACTGAATGATAGACACATATATATGAGAAGTGAGTGTTAGTAAATAGTTGAGATAAAAAGAGAATTAAGTGAAATAAAAAGTGATTATCAATAAGTTATGAATATATAAATAGAATTGTAATAAAAGTGATAATAAAAATCTTTTTAAAAATGTTTTAAAACCTAGTGCTCAAGTGAATGATGTGTGGTTATAACCCTCTCTATATAAATGGATTGGGCATATTGTGAAAAGACTATGATTTTTAATCAGACCACAAGGTGTCGCTGAATCTGGTACCCAAGTCCGACCTCTGGAGTCAGTTCTGCAGGCAGAAGGTATTGCAATTGTCCGCCTCCAGGGGCAGCAAAGAGCAGTTCTTAGAAGTGAATGTGCATATTGCAAAAAGACAGTAATTTTTATTCAAGCCACAAGATGGTGCTAGATTTGGTACCCAGTCCGACCTCTGGAGTCAGTACCCATGGCTACCGACCTGCAGGCAGAAGGTATTGCAATTGTCCGCCTCCAGGGGCAGCAAAGAGCAGTTCTTAGAAAATAGAATACTAACCTCTCTGAGATTGTGTGGAAGAAAGTGATAAGCGTGCCATATATAATAAGTAAATAGATAAAATAGAGGTGAATGCAATGCAATTTACCCAAAGAGTACTGAGAGGACAAGCTTCTCATATATCCAGAAGAGAGAAGAAAGAGAAAAATATGGTCAGGGAAAAAAACTATATTAGCTCAGTAACCAAGTTTAACCCTTTCGGTTTTAAGGTATGTAGGCTGTATATCCAAAATTTTTCTTTTCTTTTAAGAACCTCAAACCTATTGTTGGTCTCAGCCGGTACATGGTCAATCGGGGTTATTCTGACCACCGTTGGATCCCTATTATGGTGTTTATCAAAATGAGAAGATACGCCATGCAGTTTAAATCCATGTTTTATATTACTTCTGTGTTTGTTCAATCTCTCATTTAGTGGTCTAATAGTTCGCCCCACATATTGTAGATGACAGGGGCATTCTAGTAAGTAAATTACATGGTTGGTTGTACAGTTCATATTGTGTTCTATCGGAAAATAAGGACACACTGGTCAAAGCAAATAACCCACAGAAAGATGGTAAAAATCTAACGAAAAAAGAAACAGCAGCCATAAAAAGCTTGAAATACAACAAGGGCATTGTAATAAGAGCAGCGGACAAGGGAGGGGGCATTGTCATACAGGGTAGATCTGCTTATATCGAAGAAGCAGAAAGACTCCTTAAAGATTCGAAATATTATATCGGTGCTTGCTGCCAGCAGATGCGTCACAGCGTATTCAATCATATAGAGAAGAAATAAAGCCGCACTCAAGGCTTCTGGCAGTGGATATGTATTCAATCTTCATACAACAGGTTGTGCTCAGCGTTTGGACCTATGGATAGAGATATTAAAACTGCTATATCAAAGAACTGGTATTTAATTGAGAGCGATAGGCACTTAAAGAAAGTAGCACTAAGATAATAATGCTGACACTGGAGTACAGGATAATGACACTGGGGTACAGGATAATGACACTGGGGGTACAGGATAATGACACTGGGGTACAGGATAATGACACTGGGGGTACAGGATAATGACACTGGGGGTACAGGATAATGACACTGGGGGTACAGGAAAATGACACTGGGGTACAGGATAATGACACTGGGGGTACAGGATAATGACACTGGGGGTACAGGATAATGACACTGGGGTACAGGATAATGACACTGGGGGTACAGGATAATGACACTGACACTGGGGGTACAGGATAATGACACTGGGGTACAGGATAATGACACTGGGGGTACAGGATAATGACACGGGGGTACAGGATAATGACACTGGGGGTACAGGATAATGACACTGGGGGTACAGGATAATGACACTGAGGGTACAGGATAATGACACTGAGGGTACAGGATAATGACACTGAGGGTACAGGATAATGACACTGGGGGTACAGGATAATGACACTGGGGTACAGGATAATGACACTGGGGTACAGGATAATGACACTGGGGGTACAGGATAATGACACTGGGGGTACAGGATAATGACACTGACACTGGGGGTACAGGATAATGACACTGGGGGTACAGGATAATGACACTGGGGTACAGGATAATGACACTGGGGGTACAGGATAATGACACTGGGGTACAGGATAATGACACTGGGGTACAGGATAATGACACTGAGGGTACAGGATAATGACACTGGGGTACAGGATAATGACACTGAGGGTACAGGATAATGACACTGGGGTACAGGATAATGACACTGGGGGTACAGGATAATGACACTGGGGGTACAGGATAATGACATTGACACTGGGAGTACAGGATAATGACACTGGGGGTACAGGATAATGACACTGGGGTACAGGATAATGACACTGGGGTACAGGATAATGACACTGGGGGTACAGGATAATGACACTGGGGTACAGGATAATGACACTGACACTGGGGGTACAGGATAATGACACTGGGGTACAGGATAATGACACTGAGGGTACAGGATAATGACACTGAGGGTACAGGATAATGACACTGGGGTACAGGATAATGACACTGGGGGTACAGGATAATGACACTGGGGGTACAGGATAATGACACTGGGGTACAGGATAATGACACTGGGGGTACAGGATAATGACACTGGGGGTACAGGATAATGACACTGGGGGTGCAGGATAATGACACTGGGGGTACAGGATAATGACACTGGGGGTACAGGATAATGACACTGGGGGTACAGGATAATGACACTGGGGGTACAGGATAATGACACTAAGATTGTTCTGGTCATCTATAGCCCCTGCAGAAGTAACTGGGGCCTGACCTATGAGAATTTGCTCACAGTGGCGGTGTTTTATTGAAGGATTCAACTACAACATGAGCATAGCACTGCGCACAAACCAGCCAGTGGCTTAACTACCGCGGTCGCAGCGGTCGCGGCTGAGACCGGGCCCACCCCCTGGGGGGGGGCCCGAGCTCCCCGGGTGGCCCCGCGGCCCGTGCCTCCAGCCGCCCACCCCGAACGCGATAGCCCCGTAAGAGGAGCGGAGGGCGGACTGGAAGTGACAGAAGTCACTTCCTGCAGACGCGCAACAGTGCCCGCCCCTTGACTGCTCCACAAGCCGGCGGGCCCCCCCCCCCGCTCCTCACCTGGCCAGCTCCAGTAGATCCCCCCCTCCCCCCACTTCTCACCGAAGGGGTCCCCGAGGGCATCTTGCACCGGGGCCCGCGGCTCTGTAGTTACGCCACTGGCACCAGCCATAGGGATAATGATGGCGACCACGGCGCAAAATTGAAATAAAGGAAAGGAGAAAAGCATCTGGGGGAGGAATAGATAAAGGATACTCAGCAGACAAAGTCCAACACCCACAAGGCAACTGAAAGAAACACAGGGTTTACACCAAATATGCAGTTTACACAGACGTTTTTGCACAACAAATACATTTTGTTTTCAGCTAATGCTTCAATAAAATGAAAAATGTGCCAATAAAATTGCTCTCCAACAGGCTCAATAGCTAGTGTATATATATTTATATATCTAAATGAATTGACTATAATATATTAGTTTTGGCCTCTGATGGGGCCCCTTGGGTAAACTATTTGCCCACCTCTGCCTTATCGAGTATATGGACAGTTTGAGACTTTAGAGGTTATCTGGAATGATTTAAAAAAAAAAAAAAAAAAAAGAATTATGCCTAAGCACCGACAGGCAGGTAGCTGCCACCTACCCACCTTTTGTGCCAGGCACCGATCACCGCTATTTTGCAGCTTCCGCTGACAGGGAAGTCCTGTGTGTTTATGAAGGGTTCAATAAAATCCTTCCTTTTTAATTGAAGCTTTTTCTTTTTAAAAGTTTTACCTTTTTTTTGGTTGTTTCTGTATAAATTAGAGTACACGGTGACTATTTTGTGGATCAGCAACCTCCTGCACTGTTTCGAGACTTAACTCCTTATATGCCCTGTCTATGGCATGTCAGGTAATGCATGCTGGGAGTTGTAGTATTTCCCACTGGAGCTCTGCACGATATCGATCCCTGATCTGCCCTTTCCTAATTTTACCTGACTTTTGTGTGCCTTTCCTCTAGGTGTTTCGCCTCCTCCTTCAACCCTTAAAAGAACAGAACAGCAACCTTTGCCATCGTAAGTGACCGTTTACCAATAACATATTGATGGCTGGAGCCCACCAGAGCCGCGGCTGTAGGGCGGTCTGAAAGAAAAATCTTCTTTTCCGATACTGTATTAACCCTTCCAGTTTCCATTTCTTGCACTTTCGATATTTCCTCCCCGTCTTCTACAACATTTTAATTTCTGTCCATATAAAGCCTCGTGCACACGCTGAGTATTTGGGGAGTTTTTTACCTCAGAATTTGTAGCCAAAACCAGGAGTGGAACAATCAGAGGAAAAGTATAATAAATCCAGAAGTTTGAGGTGTTTGTATTATACTTTTCCTCTGATTGTTCCACTCCTGGTTTTGGCCATAAATTCTGAGGTAAAAAACTCACCAAATCCTCAGTGTGTGCACGTGGCCTAACTCTCAGGTGAATTGTGTCTCAGGCCACGTGCACATGGTGAGCATTTGGTGAGTTTTTTACCTCAAAATTTGTGGCCAAAACCAGGATATGGGAGATAAATCCAGAAGTGGTGACGTGTTTCTATTGTACTTTCCCTGTGATTGTTCCACTCCTGGTTTTGGCTACAAATTCTGAGGTAAAAAACCTCCCCAAATACTGAACATCTGTACATGGCCTAAGGCCAGGGCCACACTAGCGTTGTGGCCTCCGTCATGCCGGATCCTGCCAGATCCAGCACCCAGCAGCATTAGGGCGGCGTTACCGTAGTGTAATGCTGCCCTAACACTGCTGTCACACCGCCATAGAGTTCTATGGCTGATGGGACCCGCAGTGCATTGAAACGCCGGCATGTACAGTGGCGGACACACACTGTAGTGGGCTCCTATGCAAGAAATTTTTTATCCCCTCCCCTTCATAGTGCAACAAAGTTATGTAAGTATATAGACTGTAATATTTATAAATGCTGCATATTTTAGTGCGGGGAAATCTGCACATATCAATTTTTGCTGTGGATTTTCCCACACTAAATGGGCTATATTATATATATTGAGGCTACTGTCCATCATTATCAGAAGGTTAATTCCAGTAAATTTTACTGAAAATATGTAATAAATAAATTCATGAACAAAATATTAAAACTAATTATTAAATAAATTATATGTAATGATAACATAATAATAATAATGATCAATTTTGTAATAATGAACTGTTGAGTTTGATGGTATCAAAAATGAAAATAGAAGTCACAAAAGTGCTGAAAGTATAATCATTAATACAGATAGATTTTTAGAATCCCTTATCCTGGATGACTTTTAGATTATTATAACCAAGGGATTATAACTAAGGAAATCATTCCATAATACCAAGTAAAGTATATGATCCAGACATGAAAAGAAAGGTGCTTAATAGTTCTTAGAGTTTAGATGGCTGTCCAGACTCAGCTATTTTATATCAAGACATTTTAAGAAATTTCTCATCCTTCTCAGGGATGTGGTATTCTGTAGAATGAGATTGTATTCTCAATGAGCGGCGCGCGCCACCCATTAACAGTGAGATATAGTTAACTGCCGGCGTGCAGCCCAGCGTGTGTCTAAGCTCCCATTCTCAATGAGCGGCGCGCGCCACCCATTAACAGTGAGATATAGTAAATTGCCGGCGTGCATCCCAACGCGTGTCTAAGCTCCCATTTTCTGAGAAGACACTACACAGAATGAACTTGATTAGTGAAGTGTGCCGTTTATTACAATTTAAACTATAAGCACGCCACAATTTAGAACACAGTTTAGGCTGCATGCCGGCAATTTACTATATCTCACTGTTAATGGGTGGCGCGCGCCGCTCATTGAGAATGGGAGCTTAGACATGCGCTGGGCTGCACGCCGGCAACTAACTATATCTCACTGTTAATGGGTGGCGCGCGCCGCTCATTGAGAATACAATCTCATCCTACAGAATACCACATCCCTGAGAGGGATGAGAAATTTCTTAAAATGTCTTGATATAAAATAGCTGAGTCTGGACAGCCATCTAAACTCTAAGAACTATTAAGCACCTTTCTTTTCTTGTCTGGATCATATACCGTATATACTCGCGTATAAGCCGAGTTTTTCAGCCCAAAAATTGGGCTGAAAAGTACCCCCCCCTCGGCTTATACGCGAGTCACTGTATACTTTATACACTGTATACAGTGTATACAGTATACAGGCCCGCCCCCATCAGTATACAGGCCCCCCCTTAGTGCACAATCCTGTAAAGGAAGAGATTAGTATACTTATCACTGTCCCGCTGCCGCTGTCCCGCCGCCGCCATCGCGCTCCTCTGTCTTCATCCGTCTTCTTCCGGCTTCCTCTGGTCGGCGCAGGCAATGAAGTCATTGTCTGCGCGCCAGAGGAGGAAGCCGGAAGACGCTGGATGAAGACGGAGGAGCGCGATGGCGGCGGCAGGACAGCGACAGCGGGACAGTGATAAGTATACTAATCTCTTCCTTTACAGGATTGTTCACTAAGGGGGGGCCTGTATACTGATGGGGGGGACTGTATACACCTCTGGGGCTGCTGTATACTTCCTCTGGGGCTGCTGTATACTACCACTGGGGCTGCTGTATACTACCACTGGGGCTGCTGTATACTACCACTAGGGCCGCTGTATATACCTCTGGGGCTGCTGTATACCACACTGCTGGGGGCTGTATACCTGTGCTGGGGTCCACCCTCGACTTATACACGAGTCAATAGGTTTTCCCAGGTTTTGGGGGCAAAAGTAGGGGGGTCGGCTTATACACGGGTCGGCTTATACACGAGTATATACGGTATGCCTAAGCACCAACAGGTAGGTAGCTGCCACCTACCTACCTGTTGTGCCAGGCGCCGGTCACCGCTATTTTGCAGCTTCCTCTGACATAACGACTACAGAGGGGAGACTTCCCTCCACTTGGTAGACGGGCGCATAGCCGACGTCACGCTGATTGACAGCCAGCTCCCCCAATCAGGCAGCGGGTAGCCCGCTGTCAATCAGTGTGACATCATCCATGCATCCACAGAGCAGAACGTAAAAGACGCCTCTGATCTTCCACTCTGCTCTGTTTCCCCCGCCATGCTGTCCCCGACAGGAGAGGTCTGTGACCCCTCTGTACCGTGGGTGAATGGCGGTGACTGGCGCCGAGCACAACAGGCAGGTAGGTGGCAGTTTACTGTCTGTTAGTGCTCAGGCACAATTTTGTTTTTTTTCTTTTAAACATCTCGGATAACCCCTTTTACAAAATTGTTGGCACAGTGACACAGGGAAGTCCTGTGTGTTTATGAAGGGTTCAATAAAATCCTTCCTTTTTCATTGAAGTTCTTTATTTAAGTTTTACCTTTTTTTTGGTTGTTTCTATATAAATTAGAGTACACGGTGACTATTTTGTGGATCAGCAACCTCCTGCACTGTTTCGAGACTTAACTCCTTATATGCCCTGTCTATTGCATGTCAGGTAATGCATGCTGGGAGTTGTAGTATTTCCCACTGGAGCTCTGCAGGATATCGATCCCTGATCTGCCCTTTCCTAACTTTACCTGACTTTTGTGTGCCTTTCCTCTAGGTGTGTCCGCCTCCTCCTTCAACCCTTAAAAGAACAGAACAGCAACCTTTGCCATCGTAAGTGACCGTTTCCCAATAACATATTGATGGCTGGAGCCCACCAGAGCCGCGGCTGTAGGGCGGTCTGAAAGAGAAATCTTCTTTTCCGATACTGTATTAACCCTTCCAGTTTCCATTTCTTGCACTTTCAATATTTCCTCCCCGTCTTCTACAACATTTTAATTTCAGTCCATATAAAGCCTCGTGCACACGCTGAGTATTTGGGGAGTTTTTTTACCTCAGAATTTGTAGCCAAAACCAGGAGTGGAACAATCAGAGGAAAAGTCTAATAAATCCAGAAGTTTGAGGTGTTTGTATTATACTTTTCCTCTGTTCCACTCCTGGTTTTGGCCATAAATCCTGAGGTAAAAAACTCACCAAATCCTCAGTGTGTGCATGTGGCCTAACTCTCAGGTGAATTGTGTCTCAGGCCACGTGCACATGGTGAGCATTTGGTGAGTTTTTTACCTCAGGATTTGTGGCCAAAACCAGGATATGGGTGATAAATCCAGAAATGGTGACGTGTTTATATTGTACTTTCCCTGTGATTGTTCCACTCCTGGTTTTGGCCATAAATTCTGAGGTAAAAACCTCCCCAAATACTGAACATCTGTACATGGCCTAAGGCCAGGGCCACACTAGCGTCGTGGCCTCCGTCATGCCGGATCCTGCCAGATCCAGCACCCAGCAGCATTAGGGCAGTGTTACCGTAGTGTAATGCTGCCCTAACACTGCTGTCACACCGCCATAGAGTTCTATGGCTGATGGGACCCGCAGTGCATTGAAACGCCGGCATGTACAGGGGCGGACACAGACTGTAGTGGACTCCTGTGCAAGAAATTTTTTGCCCCCTCCCCTTCATAGTGCAACAAAGTTATGTAAGTATATAGACTGTAATATTTATAAATGCTGCATATTTTAGTGCGGGGAAATCTGCACATATCAATTTTTGCTGTGGATTTTCACACACTAAATGGGCTATATTATATATATTGAGGCTACTGCTGGGCTGTAGATATTATTTGGAGGCCAGTTGCAGCATCCAAATAAACATAGGCCAACACAGCCTCCAAATAACACATACAGCACAGGACAGCCTCCAAATAACACATATAGCCCAGCACAGCCTCCAAATAACACATATAGCCCAGCACAGCCTCCAAATAACATATAGCCCAGGACAGCCTCCAAATAACACATATAGCCCAGCACGGCCTCCAAATAACACATACAGCCCAGGACAGCCTCCAAATAACACATATAGCCCAGCACGGCCTCCAATAACATATATAGACCAGTGTAAACACAAGGAGACAAAAACGAGGCGCAGAATAGTGCCCTATCAATGATGACACTTGTTGGAAAAAGGTGATGTGTACTAGCCACTCACCTTGCTGGGTTGTGTAAACCCACAACCGGCTGGAGCGCGAAAGTATAGCTGCCGCTGGACCTCTACCTACCACAGGACGTGGAACACTGGTATCAGATGTAAGGAAAAGGTGTGTCACGGTCCGCGCTGCCGTGCCACAAAATCACGAAGAAGACAGTGCTTCAATAAAACATCCTTTATTCTTCCTGTCCTACGCGTTTCAGAGCCACCTCTGAGCTCCTTCCTCAGGGACATCAAGATTACAATGAGCACACTTCATAAAGTGCAATGTAATGCTGGATGTGACGTCAGCAGTCAGGGAGGATCCCTGTGTGACCTCACTGTGTTTGTAAACAATACACCGTAAATGTTATCTAAAGTTTGAGGAATGGGTCAGTGGTAAAAAATACATAAAACACAATATTACAACATACAATGAACCCAATTAAAATCAACTAACGTTCAAATATAATTTTCTATTAAAAAGAGAGGTGGAAGAATTATTTGGTATATACTGGGCTAGAACCCATAGAGTAAAAAATTGTTATATACAGATTTGAGGGATAAGCGATTAGCTTGTAGCTCTAAATGTCCTGAGCATTCATAGTCCATCATTATCAGAAGGTTAATTCCAGTAAATTTTACTGAAAATACGTAATAAATAAAATAATGAACAAAATATTAAAATAAATTATTAAATAAATTATATGTAATGATAACATAATAATAATAATAATGATCAATTTTGTAATAATGAACTGTTGAGTTTGATGGTATCAAAAATGAAAATAGAAGTCACAAAAGTGCTGAAAGTATAATCATTAATACAGATAGATTTTTAGAATCCCTTATCCTGGATGACTTTTAGATTATTATAACCAAGGGATTATAACTAAGGAAATCATTCCATAATACCAAGTAAAGTATATGATCCAGACAAGAAAAGAAAGGTGCTTAATAGTTCTTAGAGTTTAGATGGCTGTCCAGACTCAGCTATTTTATATCAAGACATTTTAAGAAATTTCTCATCCTTCTCAGGGATGTGGTATTCTGTAGAATGAGATTGTATTCTCAATGAGCGGCGCGCGCCACCCATTAACAGTGAGATATAGTTAACTGCCGGCGTGCAGCCCAGCGTGTGTCTAAGCTCCCATTCTCAATGAGCGGCGCGCGCCACCCATTAACAGTGAGATATAGTAAATTGCCGGCGTGCAGCCCAGCGCGTGTCTAAGCTCCCATTCTCAATGAGCGGCGCGCGCCACCCATTAACAGTGAGATATAGTAAATTGCCGGCGTGCATCCCAGCGCGTGTCTAAGCTCCCATACATTCTCATCCTACAGAATACCACATCCCTGAGAGGGATGAGAAATTTCTTAAAATGTCTTGATATAAAATAGCTGAGTCTGGACAGCCATCTAAACTCTAAGAACTATTAAGCACCTTTCTTTTCTTGTCTGGATCATATACCGTATATACTCGCGTATAAGCCGAGTTTTTCAGCCCAAAAATTGGGCTGAAAAGTACCCCCCCTCGGCTTATACGCGAGTCACTGTATACTTTATACACTGTATACAGTGTATACAGTATACAGGCCCGCCCCCATCAGTATACAGGCCCCCCCTTAGTGCACAATCCTGTAAAGGAAGAGATTAGTATACTTATCACTGTCCCGCTGCCGCTGTCCCGCCGCCGCCATCGCGCTCCTCCGTCTTCATCCGTCTTCTTCCGGCTTCCTCCGGTCGGCGCAGGCAATGACGTCATTGTCTGCGCGCCAGAGGAGGAAGCCGGAGGACGCTGGATGAAGACGGAGGAGCGCGATGGCGGCGGCAGGACAGCGACAGCGGGACAGTGATAAGTATACTAATCTCTTCCTTTACAGGATTGTTCACTAAGGGGGGGCCTGTATACTGATGGGGGGGACTGTATACACCTCTGGGGCTGCTGTATACTGCCTCTGGGGCTGCTGTATACTACCACTGGGGCTGCTCTATACTACCACTGGGGCTGCTGTATACTACCACTGGGGCTGCTGTATACTACCACTGGGGCCGCTATATATACCTCTGGGGCTGCTGTATACCACACTGCTGGGGGCTGTATACCTGTGCTGGGGTCCACCCTCGGCTTATACACGAGTCAATAGGTTTTCCCAGGTTTTGGGGGCAAAAGTAGGGGGGTCGGCTTATACACGAGTATATACGGTATGCCTAAGCACCAACAGGCAGGTAGCTGCCACCTACCTTCCTGTTGTGCCAGGCGCCGGTCACCGCTATTTTGCAGCTTCCGCTGACATAACGACTACAGAGGGGAGACTTCCCTCCACTTGGCAGATGGGCGCATAGCCGACGTCACGCTGATTGACAGCCAGCTCCCCCAATAAGGCAGCGGGTAGCCCGCTGTCAATCAGCGTGACATCATCCATGCATCCACAGAGCAGAACGTAAAAGAAGCCTCTGATCTTCCACTCTGCTCTGTTTCCCCCGCCATGCTGTCCCCGACAGGAGAGGTCTGTGACCCCTCTGTACCGTGGGTGAATGGCGGTGACTGGCGCCGGGCACAACAGGCAGGTAGGTGGCAGCTTACTGTCTGTTAGTGCTCAGGCACAATTTTGTTTTTTTTCTTTTAAACATCCCGGATTGCCGACACTGCCGCCCCGGTGTCCCGATCGGGATCTTACATTTCCCGCGCTGTGCACTGAAACTCAGCGCCACGCCCCCCTCTGATGCAAACATGTAGGTCTCGGTGTCTGCCGACCGTGCCTCTCTTTCCAGCCACGCCCCCTCTCTCAGCTGCCCACACTCCCTCTCTGGAGATAGTGCTTGCCTCGCTCATGGAGGCCACGCCCCCTCAATACCGGCCCCGCCCATATCGGCCTGGCCAGACATGCTGAAGATTAATTCAATGGGCCGGCCTCTCTGCTGCAGGTCAAACCCCATCTCTGTGTTATGGCCACGTCCCTTTGCCTCCACTGTCTGCTGCCCAGGAAAGAATCCTAGAAAGATGATGGGAGTGATGGTGTGTCACGGT
Source organism: Allobates femoralis (assembly GCA_033576535.1). Classification (NCBI taxonomy): domain Eukaryota; kingdom Metazoa; phylum Chordata; class Amphibia; order Anura; family Aromobatidae; genus Allobates; species Allobates femoralis. Next base: position 14,228,472 of record JARQOC010000008.1, read on the forward strand.
CCGCGCTGCTTCTGGATAAAAAACTCACCAAAGAGCCCAGCAAACTTTCATCCTCTTTATTCCTTATTCCAACGCGTTTCAACGCCACAACCCGGCGTCTTCCTCAGGGATATATCCCTGAGGAAGACGCCGGGTTGTGGCGTTGAAACGCGTTGGAATAAGGAATAAAGAGGATGAAAGTTTGCTGGGCTCTTTGGTGAGTTTTTTATCCAGAAGCAGCGCGGACCGTGACACACCATCACTCCCATCATCTTTCTTGGAACATACCACGATCCAGTGGTAGGTGGAGGTCCTGCAGCAGCTTGGAACATTGATTCCTAAACGCAGTCAAACCAGTTGTGGGGACCACAACTGGACCAGGTGAGCGGCCACACAGCACCACCATCTACATACTAGTGTCACTAGTGATAGGGCACTATTGCGCCTCTTGTCCCCTCCCTTTATATTTTTCAGGAAAGAATCCTCACACACACAAGTGACCCCAGCTCATCTCCACATCGCCTCAGTGAGAAGTCCCCAGCAACCTGAGGTAATAATCTGACTGAGCAGCAGCCAGGTCCAGTCAGGTCAGTGTCTCAGGCAGGTCCAGTCAGGTCAGTGTCTCAGGCAGGTCCAGTCAGGTCAGTGTCTCAGGCAGGTCCAGTCAGGTCAGTGTCTCAGGCAGGTCCAGTCAGGTCAGTGTCTCAGGCAGGTCCAGTCAGGTCAGTGTCTCAGGCAGGTCCAGTCAGGTCAGTGTCTCAGGCAGGTCCAGTCAGGTCAGTGTCTCAGGCCGGTCACTGCAGCGTCAGGTCAGTGTCTCAGGCCGGTCACTGCAGCGTCAGTTCAGTGTCTCACGCCGGTCACTGCAGCGTCAGGTCAGTCTCTCAGGCCGGTCACTGCAGCGTCAGTTCAGTGTCTCACGCCGGTCACTGCAGCGTCAGGTCAGTCTCTCAGGCCGGTCACTGCAGCGTCAGGTCAGTCTCTCAGGCCGGTCACTGCAGCGTCAGGTCACTGTCTCGGGCCGGTCACTGCAGCGTCAAGTCAGTGTCTCGGGCTGGTCACTGCAGTGTCAGGTCAGTCTCTCAGGCCGGTCACTGCAGTGTCAGGTCAGTGTCTCACGCCGGTCACTGCAGTGTCAGGTCAGTCTCTCAGGCCGGTCACTGCAGCGTCAGGTCACTGTCTCAGGCCGGTCACTGCAGCGTCAAGTCAGTGTCTCAGGCCGGTCACTGCAGCGTCAGGTCAGTGTCTCAGGCCGGTCACTGCAGTGTCAGGTCAGTCTCTCAGGCCGGTCACTGCAGTGTCAGGTCAGTGTCTCAGGCCGGTCACTGCAGCGTCAGGTCACTGTCTCAGGCCGGTCACTGCAGCGTCAGGTCAGTGTCTCAGGCCGGTCACTGCAGTGTCAGGTCAGTCTCTCAAGCCGGTCACTGCAGTGTCAGGTCAGTCTCTCAGGCCGGTCACTGCAGTGTCAGGTCAGTGTCTCACGCCGGTCACTGCAGTGTCAGGTCAGTGTCTCACGCCGGTCACTGCAGTGACAGGTCAGTGTCTCAGGCCGGTCACTGCAGCGTCAGGTCAGTGTCTCAGGCCGGTCACTGCAGAGTCAGGTCAGTCTCTCAGGCCGGTCACTGCAGTGTCAGGTCAGTGTCTTAGGCCAGTAGCTGTCTGTAGTGTCAGGTCAGTCTCTCAGGCCAGTAGCTGTCTGTAGTGTCAGGTCAGTCTCTCAGGCCAGTAGCTGTCTGTAGAGTCAGGTCAGTCTCTCATGACGGTCTCTGTCTGTAGTGTCAGGTCAGTCTCTCAGGCCGGTCGCTGTCTGTAGTGTCAGGTCAGTCTCTCAGGCCGGTCGCTGTCTGTAGAGTCAGGTCAGTCTCTTAGATCGGTCGCTGTCTGTAGTGTCAGGTCAGTCTCTCAGACCGGTCGCTGTCTGTAGTGTCAGGTCAGTCTCTCAGGCTGATCGCTGTCTGTAGAGTCAGGTCAGTCTCTCAGACCGGTCGCTGTCTGTAGTGTCAGGTCAGTCTCTCAGGCTGATCGCTGTCCGTAGAGTCAGGTCAGTCTCTTAGATCGGTCGCTGTCTGTAGTGTCAGGTCAGTCTCTCAGGCTGGTCGCTGTCTGTAGTGTCAGGTCAGTCTCTCAGGCTGATCGCTGTCTGTAGTGTCAGGTCAGTCTCTCAGGCTGGTCGCTGTCTGTAGTGTCAGGTCAGTCTCTCAGACCGGTCGCTGTCTGTAGTGTCAGGTCAGTCTCTCAGGCTGATCGCTGTCTGTAGTGTCAGGTCAGTCTCTCAGGCTGGTCGCTGTCTGTAGTGTCAGGTCAGTCTCTCAGACCGGTCGCTGTCTGTAGTGTCAGGTCAGTCTCTCAGGCCGGTTTCTGTCTGTAGCGTCAGATTAGAAGACAGCGCCCAGGAGGAGAAGACAGCGCACAGGAGAAGACAGCACAGGGAAGGGGGCAGCGCACAGGAGAAGACAATGTGGGGAAAGGAGACTGCGCACAGGAAGAATAGACAGTGCGGGGAGAGGAGACAGCGCACAGGAAGAATAGACAGTGCGGGGAGAGGGGACAGCGCACAGGAAGAGTAGAAAGTGTGAGGAGGGGGGATAGTGCACAGGAGAAGAGGACAGCACACAGCAGGAGAAGCCAGTGTAAAGGGCAGAGGACAGCGCACAAGGCAGAGAAGACAAAGGATGGGGGTTAGAAACAGTGTACAGGGGTAACACATCGGGGATTGCATGAATTAAGGGGTTAATTGCCGCGACACTTATCATGATGTATAGGAACAAGCATATGGCTATGTTCAAGGCTATGTACAGCTAAGGTGGTTTATATATGATAATAGAACACAGTAAATGCTGCTATAGAATATAAAGAAAAAATGGAGTCTTCGCTTCAACAATGGCCATTGGGGAAGAGCCCGGTAACTGCACCAAAGTGCTCTCATCCTACCGGGTCCTAACGCACTGTTGCTTCATGCGGTCTGCAATTGCTGGTCTGGGATTTTTATGCAGGTTTTAATTGCAATCCACAGGCATAAAAATCCCAGACCAGCAATTGCAGACCGCATGAAGCAACAGTGCGTTAGGACCCGGTAGGAAGAGAGCACTTTGGTGCAGTTACCGGGCTCTTCCCCAATGGCCATTGTTGAAGCTAAGACTCCCATTTTTTCTTTATATTCTATAGCAGCATTTACTGTGTTCCATTATCATATATGCCACCTTAGCTGTACATAGCCTTGAACATAGCCATATGCTTGTTCCTATACATCATGATAAGTGTTGCGGCAATTAACCCCTTAATTCATGTATAGTTTTTGTCAGCACCTTTTCATGTCCAGGTGATGCCGTCATTTAATGATACATCGAGGATTGCTTCACGGATCACTTAACTTTTACTTATTTTGGGTGAAACTGACAGCTAGAAGTAACAAGAACTGCTGCTGCTCTCCAACTCTTTCCGGAGTTATGTTATGTTTAAAGGAAATGTGAGTGAAGCGCCCACTGATTGGATGACCAGCTCATGTGAGATAACATCACGTGAGACCTGGCATCAATAATGCTGAAAAAATGCCGGCAAGGTGCAATATATTAATTGAGAAGGGATTATGTGAGTAGTGGACAACCCCTTTAAGGGTGTTATCACATCAACATACAGTGAAAGAAATAATTATTTGACCCCTTGCGAATTTTGTAAGTTTACCCACTGACAAAGACATGAACAGTCTATAAGTTTAAGGGTCGGTTAATTTTAAGAGTGAGAGATAGAAGATCAAAAATAAAACCCAGAAAATTGCATTGTCTAAATTATATAAATATATTTGTATTTTGAAGACAGAAGTAATTATTTGATCCCTCTGAAAAACAATACAATAATTGGTGTCAAAACCCTTGTTGGCAGCACAGCAGTCAGATGTTTCTTGTAGTTGATGATGAGGTTTGCTCACATGTCAGGAGGAATTTTGCTCCGCTCCTCTGTGCAGATCATCTCTAAATCATTAAGATTTTGAGGCTGTCGCTTGGTAACTCGGAGCTTCAGCTCCTCCACAGATTTTCTATGGGATTACGGTCTGGAGACTGGCTAGGCCACTCCATGACCTTAATGTGCTTGTCTTTGAGCCGATCCTTTGTTGCCTTGGCTGTTTTGGGTCATTGTGGTGCTGGAAGACCCAGCCACGACAGATTTTTAATGTCCTGGCGGAGGGAATGAGGTTGTCACTCAGGATTTTACGGTACATGGCTCCATCCATTGTCCCATTGATGCGGTGAAGTAGTCCTGTGACCTTAGCAGCTACCTGGCTGGACACAAAATTACGGCGAAGCCCATGTCCAATGCGCGCCCCGCTCACTGATGCCCCCTCCCCGCCTGATCCTAAGTTAGGACCAGGTGGGGAGTGAAGCACCAGGCAACGGGGAGGGGGAATCAGTGAGCGGGGAGCGCAGCACAGACCGGGAAAGCCGGCGGTGAAGTCTTCTCACCGCCAGCTTCCCCGGCCGGCTCATGCGCTCCCCGCTCACTGGTGTTGCACTCCCCGCCCGGTCCTAACTTAGGATCAGGTGGGGGAGGCAGCGGGGGGAGCGGAGGATCGGGATGGGAGGCAGCGGGGAAGCGAGTAGGGAGCTTAATGATTGCTTAAAACCCAGCAGCTTTTTACTGCCGGATTTTAAACAATCATGTGGCCATCGCAGCCTTTTCCTCTGCTGCAAGACCTCTTTATAGGGTCTGGCAGCTGAGGAATTACTCGCATTTCCCATTGACTTACATTGTACTCGTTATGTAGCGAGTAATCGCAAGGAAACTTGCAGAGTAAAGAGTAGCCCGAGTACCGTACTATTCGAAAAGTACCGAATAGTAACGAGTATACTCGCTCATCTCTAGAGGTGACTGATTCATTGAGTGTCTCGACAGGAGTCTTTATACAGGTGACAATGTAACACAGCTGTGTGTAATGCAGGGAACCAGGTGATTAGGAGCCGATAACTGCTCTGTAGGGGCCAGAACTCCTAAGGGCCACTTTACACACACCAACTTATCTGTCCAACTTCTGACCAACTTGCTGGTTGCAGTGAAATCATGGACACATTGCTCCATTTTGTGACTGTGTAGAATGGAACAATGTGTCCATAATTTCACTGCAACCAATAAGTTGCAAGTGAAATTGCATGCAATATTGACATGTGTGACGGTACCTTTAGAATTGACAGGCAAGTCTGTCTGTCTGTTCTGCCCGCTGCCGATTTGTAGTCACAGACACTCCAACCAGTCATTCTGCTTAATTTGAACTCACTGTTGAGAGAGGTGAGGGTAAGGGCGGCTTCACACTGCGGTGTGATCCGGTCTGGTTCTGTCCGGGATGCCCCAGACAGCCGCGGACCGGATCAGCACATAGGACTGGGGGACCAATATGCCCCCCGGTCCGGTGTGCAGCCGCACGCAGTTCCCACTGCTGATAGGTGAGGACCGCGGGCGCTGCGGTCCTGACCTGTCAGCGGCTGCAGCTGCGTGCGGCTGCACACCGGACCGGGGGGCATATTAGCCCCCCAGTCCTATGTGCTGATCCGGTCCGCGGCTATCTGGGGCATCCCGGACAGAACCAGACCGGATCACACCGCAGTGTGAAGCGGCCCTAATGCTCCTCATGATTTCAGCAGATATACAGAAAAATAAGTCAACTATTCTCTAATTCCACCCATTAACCAAAAGCACAAGATTGTTAAAGATAATTTATCTAATAGAGTGGAGCTGTTCTGTAATCTGCAGCTTCTACATTCTAATTTAAAAGAAATATTTTTACCAAGTTTGCATTAATACTTTAATTCATTTGTAAATAAATTTATTTTTTTCTGTTTATAATTATTGTTTATGAAACAGTGTGACCAGCAGTGCTGAATGGGTGTGGTTTGGCCGTGGATATGGGTGTGGCTAGTTGTGAAATGGGCGTGGTCAGGGGTGTGGCCTAAAATTTGCCGCAGAGCGCGCCGCACACTTTGTCCCTCTTTCTCTTCTTCAAAAGTTGGGAGGTATGGAATTGTGTCTCTGGCCACGTGCACATGGTGAGCATTTGGTGAGTTTTTTACCTCAGAATTTGTGGCTATAACCAGGATATGGGAGATAAATCCAGAAGTGGTGACATGTTTCTATTGTACTTTCCCTGTGATTGTTCCACTCCTGGTTTTGGCTACAAATTCTGAGGTAAAAAACTCCCCAAATACTGAACATCTGTACATGCTCTAAGGCCAGGGCCACACTAGCGTTGTGGCCTCCGTCATGCCGGATCCTGCCAGATCCAGCACCCAGCAGCATTAGGGCGGCGTTACCGTAGTGTAATGCTGCCCTAACACTGCTGTCACACCGCCATAGAGTTCTATGGCTGATTGGACCCGCAGTGCATTGAAACGCCGGCATGTACAGGGGCGGACACAGACTGTAGTGGACTCCTGTGCAAGAAATTTTTTGCCCCCTCCCCTTCATAGTGCAACAAAGTTATGTAAGTATATAGACTGTAATATTTATAAATGCTGCATATTTTAGTGCGGGGAAATCTGCACATATCAATTTTTGCTGTGGATTTTCCCTGGGCTATATTATATATATTGAGGCTACTGCTGGGCTGTAGATATTATTTGGAGGCCAGTTGCAGCATCCAAATAACATACATAGCCCAGCACAGCCTCCAAATAACACATATAGCCCAGCACAGCCTCCAAATAACACATATAGCCCAGCACAGCCTCCAAATAACATATATAGCCCAGCACAGCCTGCAAATAACACATACAGCCCAACACAGCCTCCAAATAACATATATAGCCCAGCACAGCCTGCAAATAACATATATAGCCCAGCACAGCTTCCAAATAACACATATAGCCTAGCACAGCCTCCAAATAACATATATAGCCAGCATGTAAGTACCGGAGTGTCAAATCTCGCACTTTTTTGTAACACACCGGCTGTCATCTTCAGCTGTGCGCTACAAAAAAGCACGAGATTTGAAACTTTGTCACTTGCATGCCGGCATTTTAATGTGCTGCAGGTCCTGTCAGCCATAGAACTCTATGGCAGCGTGACAGCAGCGTTACACTACAGTAACGCTGCCCTAATGCTGCTGGATGCCGGATCCAGCCAGATGAGGCATGATGGAGGCCACAACGCTATTGTAGCCCTAGCCTAACTCCTTGTCATCATGTGCACACACACACACGTGTACATATATGTGTATTAGGATCTGCGAAGATGGAAATTTGATAAATCTGTTAGGAAAAACCTATTCATATAAAAGTTATACAATGCAGTTTGAATGTTCACTCGTCTGCCCTGGGGGTTTATCTAGTTATGAGGATATTCTTTGGCCTGCTTTACTCAGTATTGTAGCTGCGGTGGTGAACAGTCCTCTGACACTATGTCTTCAATGTGTAACAGTTGTAAGGGCCGGGGGGTGCTCTACCAACCAGGTTCAGTCCGGGGGATGTCACAGTGGCAGTCCCGGTGGTCGTGGCCCTAATCGTGCATGGAAAAAGAGGTATTTACAGAGGATTAGAGTTTATTCGTGACGCCATCCGTGGATTCTGGTCAAGGTGACCAGCGCTGCTTGTGGTGAACCCTGGGGAATTGATGTAATGGCAGCTTAGGTGTATCACTTCTCCATGGACGGAGAGGGTCCCCAGAGTTTAGTATAGAGTAGTGATGGGCGAATCCTAAATTACTCGGAATCGCTTGACTCTAGCGAGTCCGAGCCCGGGACTCGCTACTCGTTGCGAGTCTAGCGAGTCCAATGTTAATGAATGGGGAAGCGAGTAATAGCGAGTAGTGTGAGATATACAAATCGCAGATGTGTCTCGGAAGCTTCAGCCTGAAGCAATCCTAGTTTTGTCATTTATTTGCTTTGGACTCGTTTACTTTGTATGTAATCGCTGGGAAACTCGCACAGATAAGAGTCCTGTCTGCTTTGTGTGCTGGCTGCCACAGCTCCAGGGTCCTAGAGCCCGCCTGCTGCCTGATGTAGCAGAGCTGAGATTGTTCTCAGTCTGCTCATTCCCTGTGTACAGACATGAATGTCTGTGCACAGAGATGATGTAGCAGAGCTGAGATTGTTCTCAGTCTGCTCATTCCCTGTGTACAGACATCTATATCTATGCACAGGGATGAGCAGAGAGGACATCGCGTTTTGGACTGCGTCGGACGGAAGAGGATTTTTTAAATTAAAGATGGAGTCCCTAATGGCTTTTTTTTTATTTCTAATAAAAAATTTTCTCTGTGTTGTGTTTTTTTTAAAACAATTTAATAGAAATTCATGGCGGTCATGTCTAATATTGGCGTGACCGCCATAAATTTCGGGCTTAGGGCCAGCTGATAATACAAAGCTGGCCCTAACCTCTTTATTACCCAGCGTGCCACCGCCACCAGGGCCGCTGGAAGAGCGGGGTTCAGCGCCAGAGGATGGCGCTTCAATGAACGCGCCATCTTCTGGGGCGGCTGCGGGCTGCAATTTGCAGCGGGGGGTGCCCAGAAAGCTTGGGCATCCCTGCGCTGCGGATTCCAGCCCCCAGCTGCTTAGCTGTACCTGGCTAGAAATAGAAATTGCGCGGAGCCCCACACATTTTTTTTAAATTATTTCATGAAATTCCGAGATTCTGACTCTGAGACTCTGAGATTCTGACTCTGACTCTGAGACTCTGAGATTCTGACTCTGACTCTCTGAGATTCTGACTCTGACTCTCTGAGATTCTGACTCTGACTCTCTGAGATTCTGACTCTGACTCTCTGAGATTCTGACTCTGACTCTCTGAGATTCTGACTCTGACTCTCAGAGATTCTGACTCTGACTCTCAGAGATTCTGACTCTGACTCTCAGAGATTCTGACTCTGACTCTCAGAGATTCTGACTCTGAGATTCTGACTCTGAGACTCAGATTCTGACTCTGACTCTGAGATTCTGACTCTGACTCTCTGAGATTCTGACTCTGACTCTCTGAGATTCTGACTCTGACTCTGAGACTCTGAGATTCTGACTCTCTGAGATTCTGACTCTGACTCTCTGAGATTCTGACTCTGACTCTCTGAGATTCTGACTCTGACTCTCTGAGATTCTGACTCTGACTCTGAGACTCTGACTCATATATAGCCAGCATGTAAGTACCGGAGTGTCAAATCTCGCACTTTTTTGTAACACACCGGCTGTCATCTTCAGCTGTGCGCTACAAAAAAGCACGAGATTTGAAACTTTGTCACTTGCATGCCGGCATTTTAATGTGCTGCAGGTCCTGTCAGCCATAGAACTCTATGGCAGCGTGACAGCAGCGTTACACTACAGTAAGTAGTAATAAAAAAAAAATGCGTGGGGCTCCGCGCAATTTCTATGTCTAGCCAGGTACAGCTAAGCAGCTGGGGGCTGGAATCCGCAGCGCAGGGATGCCCAAGCTTTCTGGGCACCCCCCGCTGCAAATTGCAGCCCGCAGCTGCCCCAGAAGATGGCGCGTTCATTGAAGCGCCATTCTCTGGCGCTGAACCCCGCTCTTCCAGCGGCCCTGGTGGCGGTGGCACGCTGGGTAATAAAGGGGTTAATACCAGCTTTGTTATACAAGCTGGTATTAAGCCAAAGATTCTTAATGTCAGGCTACGTTTGACCCAGCCACTAAGAATCTCCAATAAAGGGTTAAAAAAACACAGAGAAAATTTTTTATTTGAAATAAAAAAAAAAAGCCATTAGGGACTACATCTTTAATTAAAAAAATCCTCTTCCGTCCGACGTAGTCCAAAACGCGATGTCCTCTCTGCTACATCACCTGTGCATAGATATAGATGTCTATGCACAGGGAATGAGCAGACTGAGAACAATCTCAGCACTGCTACATCATCTCTGTGAGCAGGCGGGCTCTAGGACCCTGGAGCTGCACAGAGAAGACAGCTGGACTCGGCTCGCAATGTAACAGCAGTTATTTGCGAGTTTCCCTGCTATCACTGGCACAGTAGCCGAGTCTAATGCAAACAATGGCAATCCTAGTTTTGTCAGCGTTTGCCAATGATTTGCATTGGACTCGGCTAGCAATGTAACAGCAGTTAATTTGCGAGTTTCCCTGCTATCACTGGCACAGTAGCCGAGTCTAATGCAAACAATGGCAATCCTAGTTTTGTCAGCGTTTGCCAATGATTTGCATTGGACTCGTGCGAGTAAACGCTGGGAAACTCGCAGATTACCGAGTCCTGCGAGTCCCTTACTACTCGCCGAGTAACGAGTCCTAGCGAGTAGATTCGCCCATCCCTAGTATAGAGTATATAAGGAAGATGGTGGTAGTTGTTGTAGGTGCAGGAGGAGTGGAGAGACACAGGGGTTGTAGTTCTTACCAGTCTCTTTACTGTTGTTCAGTTCGGTACAAACTCAGTCAGGGTACTGTGCTCTTCCAGATTACAGCTTGGCCAGCCCCCAGATAGTCGAGGAACACTCCACTGAGACACCTTTCATAAGCCTTTCTCTGCTGCCCTTTCTGCGCTGAGCTTTCCTCCTTCCTTCCCCTTCGTGCTACTAGTCACAAAGCAGGCGACTGTGGGCCCTGTCGAGCATCAGCCTGGCACGTTCTCCTAACCCTCTGTAGTTACTGTGCCTGGGAGTGTACACAGGGTTAGCCACTGCACTTGCACTCCAGTAGCCTCTGGTTTCCTTGCTTAAATGTACAGTCTCACACCAGATTGGGGCCGGTCCCCTCATACAGCTAGTTCCTCTAACAACCACCTGAACGGCAGTTGTAGATTTGGAGTCCCTCTGGCCAGGGTTCCATGGCGACCTATCCACTGGTCACACTCCGCTCAAGCTCTAGCTTCCCCTAGAACTCCATCTTGCTGCTCCTGCTTCTTCTCCCTCTCCAACTCACTCTATTCTCTCCACTAACTTCTTCCCTTCCCCCCCCCCCACACCTGCTCTTCCCTCCAACCAGGAGACAATGTCTGCCCTCTAGAGGGGTTTCTTCCACCCTGCATCTCCCTGGTTTGGAGTTAGGATGGGTGTTGGGTGTGTGGTTGGGTGTCTCAGTTTTGCATCCCTGTCTTACCTGAGAGCAGGTGCAGCATTACTGTGGCGACCAAGAGGAAGGGGCACCACAAATGCGCACGTTATGACATTAAAAGGTGTAGTCAGCGCCTCTTAGGCCATGTTGTAATATCAAGTTTGCATGTTTGTCTGAGGCCTTCTCCCCACTAGAACCAATAGCACTAAGTGAAGCCAAAGAATGTGTGCAGGATTGAGTAATGATAATGAAGAACTGTTGAGGATAGTTACATACCTAGAAATCAAGGGACGCCATAGCAGAAGACCTAAATGTGTCCCCACCCAAATAAAAAATGCAAAAATAGTTTGCTTTGCCAAAGGTACAGCCACAGAAAGGTGTTTGTCCCAATTTTTAAAGACAGGGAGAAGTACATGTACTATGGTGTTTGCAAAGTAATTTTGCTCCTATTGACCCCCCTTAGTATTTTTATTGACAATTTTCATAGCCCCCGATGCCAACAATAATTCCCCAAAATCAGTATAATACGCCCACACTGGATTACTCCACTGTATCCTCCACACACAGTATAAAGGGTCCAAAAAGTCGCGATTGCTCCTCACTCCAAAAAGAAAACTCTATATATTTCTATTCAACCCCTTTAGTGTTCTACACAACTATACCACTTCTATGGCCATTTTTACAGTATGATGCTCCCAAAAATGCCCCCACCCACAAACAATGAGAATAGGTCTGTAGGGGTTAATTCATAGCTAATTGTTGGGTATTTTATTCCACTGTGAAAGTCGGCGGTGGTACTGTACGCAATTTGCGTACAGTACATTGGTACAGTCTCCTGACAGGGAACTGTCCGAGGTGACGTACGCATACAGTGCAGACCTGGCATCTTCTGACGGGGAGCTGTCCGAGGTACTGTAAGCACTTTGCGTACAGTATCAGCCGCTGTGATAATGAAAATCAGGAGCTGTCCCTGCTGCCGTGGTCCTGAAATCTCAGGCGGATCGTACCACCTCTTTTGGGATATATCCGGGGAATAGTACCTTCCTGATCCAATACCACCTTGATTGCCATTCATCCTACGTGATTTACTTGTTGAAATGCGAGTGTGGTTAACAATACATTGGGAAAACATTGCAGCAACTGCATAGTAGAATGAACTCCCATAGAAGTCCCTCCTTTATATTGAACCCAACACAGTGTCTCACGACATTGTGCCGTTTTTCACAATAAGAAAGCTAAAATAACTGTAAAGGCCCTGTCACACGGGGCAACATTGCCGGCAACTGAGGGGCGTGGCCAAGATATCGCCGGTGAGGTGCCCTGTATGACAGGGTGATTTCAACGGCGATTGTTGCTTTAGCAACATCGCCAGGTTTCAGGACAATGTCCTGAAACCTGGCGATGTTGCTCAGGTGATCTGGCCAGATTGCCCAGTGTGACGCGGCAACCGCAATGTCGCGGGTGACGCCACCTATCAACACCATTGCGGGTTATCACTCGCAACTTAGCAAGCGATAGCCACGGCAACTTGCCGGCGATGTCACCGTTGATGCGCGCTTCCGCACATCGCTGGCTCTATCGCCCCGTGTAAGAAATATATTGGATATGTAAATTGAAGACCCTTAAAGCTAATGGACTTAATGAAATTATGGATTTGATCAGATGAACACTTCTGCCTGATTATGAGAGAGATAAAATAAGTGTCTCCTTACAATTTAACATTATGGAGCTTTGGCGATAGCACAGAGAAGTATCTGCTGATACATAGGAGCTCGGGAGAGCATTTCACCTGGATGAATGAGTGATGGCATAGGAACTAAGGTGATCCCTATAGATCTGACTAGGGGGAATGGTTGATGGAGAGGAGTTTGATTCCCTGGGTAGTTATATAATATAGGTTGAGTAACAACAGCAATATTGAGAGGAGAAGGGTTAAAACGAATAATTGAATAATGGCGGTACTTCTGGAAAGATATTAATTATGGTGTGATATTATTTTTATGTTTTTTAAAAAGTTGCGATATTTATCCATTTGTATCAGGGTGATGATATAAAATGGTATCCAGCCCATTATGATCCATCTGCTCTTATAATCAATGTGAAATATGATTATGAATGATGATGCATTGTTATGAGGTTGATAAAGTTGTACCATTTTTTTTTACAGTTTTTTCACGTTAGGGTGACGCTGATGATGTCATGCACTTTAGTATATATAGAAGGTTGTTGTGTGTCTATGTAATGTCACCTGAGGAAGGGAGGGTTACTCACGAAACGCGTAGGGACTGAATAAACAGGATTGGGGTAAATCCTTGAATCCAGTGTTTCCTTGTCGGGGCAGCGCACGTGAACTCCTATTCCGTCTTTTTTCCTTTTCCGTTGTGTGTTAGTTGTAATTATTATTATTATTATTTATATAGCACCATTAATTCCATGGTGCTATACATGAGAAGGGGTTACATACAAAATGATTAGTTTACAGTAAAACAAATTAACAGTGACAGACTGATACAGAGGGGAGAGGACCCTGCCCTGGGGGCTTACAGTCTACAGGATAATGGGGAGAGAGACAGTAGGTCCGGGTTGCAGCAGCTCTGGTGGTGGAGAGGCAGCAGCTCCAGCTGCGGTGGGGCGGCAGCTCCGGCGGTGGTGGGGCGGCAGCTCCGGCGGCGGTGACTCCAGCTCCGGTGGGGTGGCGACTCCGGCGGTGGTGGGGCGGCAGCTCCGGCGGCGGTGGGGCGGCGGCTCGGTCATTGCAGGCTGTAATCTTTCCTGAAGAGATCGTTTTCAGGTTCTGTCTGCAGGATCCGAGCGTGGTGGATAATCTGACTTGTTGGGGCGCAGAATTCCAGAGGATTGGGGATATTCGGGAGAAATCTTGAAGGCGGTTGTGTGAGGAACGGATAAGTGTGGAGTATCGAAGATTAAAGGAGGGAAGATAGTGGGATTTCTACACTGAGCTCAGGAAATCCGACTTTCAGCCATTACATGTCTCACACACCATATAATTGCGTTTTCTTGCAAATGATTACTGTTAAGTAGAAAGATATCACATTGAAAATAATGTTTCCCTTTACATTTTAGATGAATAAGGAACAGAAAGAGCTGAAAGGCGTGAAGCTAGGGAAAGGAAGAGCAAAATGCTTGAGGTGAGTAATACCGTGTGTTGTATCCACTCTTTCTTTTTTCCCCTATTAACCCCCCCCTTGCCAGAGTGCGATTACCTTATTAATATGCAGTATTATCATTCTTCAGAGACTTTCTGTAGCCCAGTGATTTCAGCCACTCGCACCGCACGGCCTATTCTGGGATAGTATAGACCTATTTTTGGCCAAAAAGAAAAAGACTAACTCTCAAGTCAAATAAAACCTATAAACAGAATGAGTTAACAGCCAAGATTGTATTACAAAATATTCTTTATTAATTCATGCACAAATTATAAAATTATTTAAAAAATAATTTTAAAAATGAGACACCACGAAAATGCATCCAGAAGCGACCAAACCCCAAAACATAATAAAATAGTAGGATGATACATTAAACAATAGAAAGATAAATGATAAATACACAAAACAATAATCCTGTGTGACTGATAGCCCGTCCTTATGTTGTGCCTGTGTTTATTCAGGCGAGCGTGCATTGTCTGCACCGTGCGGCCCACATATTGGAGGCCACAAGTGCATTCCAGAAGATAAGCAACAAAAGTCATTTGACACGTAACCTAATGCTTGATGACAGACATTTCACCAGTGGTCCCTGAAGTGAAAGTCTTCACCCCTTTAGAAATGATCTGACAGCATAGGCATTTTGTTACATAGCATGGGTAGCAGCAACCCCAATTTGTATTACTCTTTTCTGTGACTAATACAGTTCTATGAGTAACATTACTAGGTGCCACCATGTTACCCAGACACTTATTCCTCTTATAAATATCCTGAAAAGGGGGACCCAATATTATCTGATCATTTACCACCAAAACCTGTCAAAGTAACCCAAGAGTTTATTAAAGCAAAGACTTGGAATATTCTTAAATGGTCAAGACAGTCACCTGATCTCAGCCTAATAGAGCCGCATTTCACTTATTAGGCTGGAAACACACTATCCGACTGACATGCAAGTCTCTCGGAAGAGACTCGGATCAGTCACCCCGAAACTGCCTCCCTCCTTCTGACAGAGGGGCGGCCATTCCAAGTTAATCATCCGAGACACGTCCGACTGACTCATATGTCTGTCGGACAGTGTGGCCGTGCCCTTAAAGACTAAACTTCAGACAAAGAGGCCACAAACAACCAGCAACTGAAAACTGCTGCAGTAAAGGCCCGGAGAGCAGTAAAGGCCCGGAGAGCAGTAAAGGCCCGGAGAGCAGTAAAGGCCCGGAGAGCAGTAAAGGCCTGGAGAGCAGTAAAGGCCTGGAGAGCAGTAAAGGCCTGGAGAGCAGTGAAGAGGAGGAAACAGTGTCTGGTGATGTCCATGAGTTCAAGACTTCAGCCAGTCATTGCCAACAAAGGGTTTTCAACTAAATATTAGAAATAAATGTAATAATTGTAAACAAAATGTTAATTTAATTACTTTTGGGCCCCTGAAATTAAGGGATTTTTACAATTATTTGTTCAATACAATCATTTTGTTCAACCCACTGGATTAAAGCTGAATGTCTGAACTTAAACTGCATGTGAATTGTTTTGTTCAAAATCCAGTGTGGTAATGTAGAGAAGAAAAACTAGAAATATGTTATCTCTGTCCAAATATATATGGACCTAACTAAATAGCTGCGTCAGTGGGCAATATAAGCTACCTTAATATACCATAAGTAACGCGGGTACCAGCCCAGTATGAAG
Source organism: Allobates femoralis (assembly GCA_033576535.1). Taxonomy (NCBI): domain Eukaryota; kingdom Metazoa; phylum Chordata; class Amphibia; order Anura; family Aromobatidae; genus Allobates; species Allobates femoralis. The sequence continues at coordinate 14,244,268 of JARQOC010000008.1, forward strand.
CGCTGTGTCACTACTCCACCCCGACATGTGTTTCGCCCTGCTTCATCAGGGGGCGCCCTGAATATGAATCTCATTTGATACCCTTCTCCTGGCGTCTGTGGCTTCTGCTCCTCATGTCATATGTCCCTGTCATATGCTCCATGTTACAAGTGCTGTAGTAAGGGATAATAGGGATGTCCCTTGTCAGCAAGAACTTTTATTAAAAGGGAACCAGTCTCCAAAAAAAGAATGTATTTACCGGCAGCCATTGTGCATTTATAGTTTTAAGCATATTCTGTCATTTATTTTACTGATAGGTTTCCTATCACTGTATAGTGAGAATCATCCAACTTTCTACTAAATATTCCCCCGATTTACCATTACTTTCCACTATTCCAAAGTAATTTCCTCCTTTATAGCTTATTTACGTCTTATTCTTTATACTTTTTGCAGCACTTCTTTTAAAGGGAACCTGTCACAAGGTTTTTGCCATCCCATCTGAGAGCAGCATAATGTAGAAATAGAGACCCTGATTCTAGTGATGTGTCACTTACTGAGCTGCTTGCTGTCATTTTGATAAAATTAGTGATTTCTCTGTTGCACATTTAACAGTCCGTGAATATGCCAGACTACCAAGTAGACTGCTAATGGTAATCTCCAGCTGATTAAACAGTGATTTCATCATAACTACACTGAGCAGCCTAGTAAGTGACACATCGCTGGAATCAGGATCTCGGGTCCTATATTATGCTTTTCTCAGATTAAGTTGCAAAAACCTGGTGACAGGTTCCCTTTAAGTTGACTTTATCTTTAAAGTCTTTCTTGTTTCCTCGACAACTTGGCTTAGGCCGGTTTCACATTTGCGTTCTGTATGCAGCGCATGCGAATGCAGCCAAAAGCATGTGTTCCTATGTTTAACATGGGAACGTATGGTACCTGCGTTAGCAGCGTTCACATGCGTTTAGGTTCTCTGCGCACTCCAAACTCAACATGTTGCATTTTTGGGGCGCCTGAGAGCGCTCACTTCACACGCAAGCGTCCTCATGTGCACAAAAAAATGAATGGAGCTCAATGGATCCGCAGTGTCATACGCATGACAGCGCAGGCAGGCGCTGTGGATCCATTGAACTCTCCAGTGCTCCAGTGTTTCTCTCTCTCCTTCCTTCTTCTTTCCTCTTCTTTTTTCTTCTTTTTCCTCCTGGCCGCCACCTCTGATCTCCTTCTTCGCCGCCGCTGATCTCCTCCCGGCTTGGAGGATGAGATCAGCGGCGGCCGGGAGGAGGAGATTTCACATGATGAATCGGGTCCAGTGATTTAGATAGTCACCTTGAAGATCCGTATTCTTTCCTATACATAAATGGCAGCACTCCTCACACTGCGGAGAGTGTGAAATAAATGTACCATCATGGTGGAGGCCAAGTGGGCTCACATTTCTGGCCTTATTCAGATAAATGCCAACCGGCTTATTGCTACATTTTGCATTTACTCCAGGAGCTTGGCTGGAAGTGTTCACCCCAATGTAATGAGAACTTGGCCTAATTATGTCAGTCTGGGACCAGGACCATCAGAGCTTAATGTCCCTGATGGCCAGTGGGCCCCCCAGCTGCTCAGGGCCCAGGCACTCGCCCGGGTATACCAGGTGCTGACGTTGCCCCTGGCTGGTGTTCGCCCAAATGTAATGAGAACATGGCCTAATTATGTCAGTCTGGGACCAAGATATGGGAGATTTGATCTTCTGTGGGGTTTATGAAAAGGAGATTGGGTGCAGCAGTGTTTCCCAACAGTGCCAGTCTCTGGGCCAGTGATTGTATTCCCTAGATGCAGATATATACAAATGGTGACATGGAAAGTCATAGAATTTCTGAAAAACATCACCGCCTTTAGGTTCTTTTTATGCTTAAAGGGGTTGTCCACTACATGAATAACCCTTTCTCATTCCCCATGTGTGGCCCCATTGAAATAATGAAGCTTACACTCCCTTCCGCTGTCAGTGCTGTTCCAGCTGTGTCAGCACTCGCTCTCCTGGGGCTCGTTGAGGTTATGTCACGCATGTCCAGGGCCGTATCACTGCCGGGTCCACTGTCCTCACCTTCAAACTAATGATTAATCCACATGAAATGAGCATCAGCCGCAGCTCTCACTGCACTGAAGATGAGGACAGAGGAGCCGGTGGTGATTGGGCGCTGGACTCGAGTGACGCAACAACCTCATGTGAGCCCCGGGAACGTGTGCGGCGACACCACAGGAACGGCCCCGACTCTGCATGCGAGTGTGATCTTTTTTTGGGGCCAAACATGAGGAACGAGATGGGTTTGTCCAAGTAGTGTACACCCCTTAAAGATTTTACCTCTAGAGGTTTCATTTATTCTTATTCGTTATCTGTTCGTAGTTACAGACAAATGATTTGATGAATCTTAGACGCGTTGTAGAGGAGGGACGGTAACACCGGGGATCTTATTGTAACACACTGTCAGCTATGAACAATGGCGCAGATTGGGAAGCTGAAATATGGACAAGGACAAATACTAAGACACCACACAACCATTTATGAGTAATCAAACACCAAAGTCGAGACCATAATGGTACATAAAGAATAGGAATAATAAGTGGGTGATTTACTTTTGTTTTGTTTTGTTTTTTTACAGATGGAAAAAATGATGCTTAACCTAGATATACAGGATTTTGAAGTACTGTTAAATAAGACTGAAGAGTATCGCGCTGGACAGGAGCACCACAAACCACTGGTAGGAGATTCTCTACTATCACACTATGTTTCCCCAAAAATAACACAGGGCTTATATTACTTTTTTTGGTCCGAACAGATGTGCTAGGGCTCATTTTCGGGGGGTGTCTTACAGCAATCCTCGATGGCTCTCCTGACATGAGAGTGACAGCTACATAGAAATACATGCTGTCAGTCTCCGGTCAGGAGAGCCACCGAGGATTGCTGAAATAAGACATCCACCTGTTCTCTCCCTTCACTTATAATGGGGTTAGTGGAAAGGTTAGTACAAGCCAGTAACGCTCTATGTAGACGTCTGCTCTTTGCTGCGGGGGTCGCCGGGTTGCTTATGTAGAGGAGCTGCTGAGCGGTGTAGCAAGCCGAGAATAAAGAAACACTAGCCGAGATCAAACCGAGACAATAAACAACAAGAACAGAGCTAGAAACATAGGGATACCTGGGTTAGAGACAAGGAGAATGTGATGATACCCCTGTATAAATCCCTTGTAAGGCCACATCTAGAATAGGGGATCCACTTTTGGGCTTCACATTTTAAAAAGAATACTGTAAAGTAAAGAGTCAGATTAACCCCTTCCTGACCTATGACGTAGGAGGACGTCATGGGCCGAGTTCGTGTGTTTGATATGAGCTCATCGGCTGAGATGTCAGGGTAACGGCACCGATTGGATCCGGAATGTGATCGGTGCTGTTAACACCTTGGATCTTGCTGCCAATCACTGACCATGTTAGGAGTGCTGGATCGCCCCGGATCCAGGACGATCTGATTTGGTCTGATTTTTGCCCCGGACAAGAAAAATTATGCAAACTGAGTGTGTCCGGGGCAAAAAAAACGAACAGAACCGGATCCTCCTGGAAAAGCACAAAACCGGAGGCCAAGTAAGACCAATCCAGCACCATAGGGACGCATGGGGGCAAAACCTGATCAGGTTCGGTCCAGGTCACACCGGACCAAACCTGACAGGTAAAAACCGTGGTGTGAAGCCTCCCTTATTTGTAATCACACACAGCTCTGCATTGAGATCAGGAGAGCCGACTGTCAGCCATTACATGTCTCACACACCATATAATTGTATTCTCTTGCAAATGATTATGTAGAAATATATGACATTGAAAATAATTTTGACCTTTTCATTTTAGTTTTCTGAGGAAGAACTGGAGGAAATGCTAATGGTACACAAAATGTGGAGAGCAGAGAAGGAAAGGTATAAGGTGAGTGATACGATGTGTTGTGTCCACTTTTTCTTATTTTCCCCCTAGCCTATGCAGTAATATAGAAACGCCTCAATCAGTCCTCATCAGCCACTCGCACCGCACGGCTTCATTCACACCGGCCGCCTATTGTGGGATTGGCACAGCGCTCCTCCACACTACAAAGTCACACAACAGGGCGGGCGCTGCCTACAGGAACAAAGAAGTCGACGTCTATTTATAATTCTATACAACTCCTATCTCCATCATCTTCTGCGTTACCCGGTTACTCAGAAAATGACATTTGTGCTTCCCCAGACTTTCATACAAAGGTCATTATCACACATCTGATACTCGTGGTTTGAGTAGGCCCGCAATCTCCGGACTGACCCCCAGATCTCGGGCCATACAGTGGGTTACAGAAAGTATTCAGACCACATTAAATTTTTCACTCTGTTTCATTGCAGCCATTTGGTAAATTCAAACAAGTTCACTTTTTTCTCATTAATGTACACTCTGCACCCCATCTTGACTGAAAAAATAACAGAAATGTAGATATTTTTGCAAATTTATTAAAAAAGAAAAACTGAAATCTCCCATGGTCATAAGTATTCAGCCCCTTTGCTCAGACACTCATATTTAAGTCACAAGCTGTCCATTTCCTGGTGATCTTCCTTGAGATGGTTCTACTTCTTTAATGGAGTCCAGCTGTGTTTAATTAAACTGATAGAGCTTGATTTGGAAAGGCGCACACCTGTCTATATAAGACCTCACAGCTCACAGTGCATGTCAGACCAAATGAGAATCATGAGGTCAAAGGAACTGCCCAAGGAGCTCAGAGGCAAAATTGTGGCAAGACACAGATCTGGCCGAGGTTACAAAAGTACTCAAGGTTTCTAAGAGCACAGTATCCTTCATAATCGTTAATGGAAGAAGTTTGGGACCACCAGATGTCTTCCTAGACCTGGCCGTCCAGGCAAACTGAACAATCGTGGGAGAAGAGACTTGGTGAGAGAGGTGAAGAAGAATCCCAAGTTCACTGTGGCTGAGCTCCAGAAACGCAGTAGGGAAATGGGAGAAAGTTCCACAAAGTCACCTATCACTGCAGCCTCCACCAGTCGGGCCTTTATGGCAGAGTGGCCTGACGGAAGCCTCTCCTCAGTACAAGACATATGAAAGGCCGCAGAGAGTTTGCAAAAAAACACATGAAGACTCCCAGACTATAAGAAATAAGATTCTCTGGTCTGATGAGATAAAGATAGAACTTTTTGGTGATAATACTAAGCGGTATGTGTGGAGAAAACCAGGCACTGCTCATCACCTGCCCAATACAATCCCAACAGTGAGACATGATGGTGGCAGCATCATGCTATGGGGGTGTTTTTCAGCTGCAGGGACAGGTCGACTGGTTGTAATTGAAGGAAACATGAATGCGGCCAAGTACAGAGATATCCTGGATGAAAACCTCTTCCAGAGCTCTGGACCTCAGACTTGGCTGAAGCTTCACCTTCCAACAAGACAATGACCTTCAGCACACAGCTAAAATAACAAAGGAGCGGCTTCACAACCACTCTGTGACCATTCCTGACCGGCTCAGCCAGAGCCCTGACCTAAACCCAATGGAGCATCTCTAAAGAGACCTGAAAATGGCTCCACCAACGTTCACCATCCAACCTGACGGAACTGGAGAGGATCTACAAGGAAGAATGAGAGGATCCCCAAATCCAGGGGGGGAAACTGCATCATTCCCAAGAAGACTCATGGATGTATGAGCTCCAAAGGTGCAAATACTCAAGACTGAGCAAAGGGGCTGAATACTGATCATCAATACTGAGCAAAGGGGCTGAATACTGATCATCAATACTGAGAAAAGGGGCTGAAGACTGATCATCAATACTGAGCAAAGGGTCTGAATACTCATCATCAATACTGAGCATAGGGGCTGAATACTGATCATCAATACTGAGCAAAGGGGCTGAATACTGATCATCAATACTGAGCAAAGGGGATGAATACTGATCATCAATACTGAGCAAAGGGGCTGAATACTGATCATCAATACTGAGCAAAGGGGCTGAATACTGATCATCAATACTGAGCAAAGGGGCTGAATACTGATCATCAATACTGAGCAAAGGGGCTGAATACTTATCAATACTGAGCAAAGGGGCTGAATACTGATCATCAATACTGAGCAAAGGGACTGATTACTGATCATCAATACTGAGCAAAGGGGCTGAAGACTTATCATCAATACTGAGCAAAGGGGCTGAATACTGATCATCAATACTGAGCAAAGGGGCTGAATACTGATCATCAATACTGAGCAAAGGGGCTGAATACTGATCATCAATACTGAGCAAAGGGGCTGAATACTGATCATCAATACTGAGCAAAGGGGCTGAATACTGATCATCAATACTGAGCAAAGGGGCTAAAGACTTATCATCAATACTGAGCAAAGGGGCTGATTACTGATCATCAATACTGAGCAAAGGCGCTGAATACTGATCATCAATACTGAGCAAAGGGGCTAAAGACTTATCATCAATACTGAGCAAAGGGGCTGAATACTGATCATCAATACTGAGCAAAGGGGCTGAAGACTTATCAATACTGAGCAAAGGGGCTGATTACTAATCATCAATACTGAGCAAAGGGGCTGAATACTTATCATCAATACTGAGCAAAGGGGCTGAATACTGATCATCAATACTGAGCAAAGGGGCTGAAGACTTATCAATACTGAGCAAAGGGGCTGAATACTTATCATCAATACTGAGCAAAGGGGCTGAATACTTATCATCAATACTGAGCAAAGGGGCTGAATACTGATCATCAATACTGAGCAAAGGGGCTGATTACTGATCATCAATACTGAGCAAAGGGGCTGAATACTGATCATCAATACTGAGCAAAGGAGCTGAATACTGATCATCAGTACTGAGCAAAGGGGCTGAATACTTATGACCATGTGAGATTTCAGTTTTTCTTTTTTAATAAATTTACACAAATATCTACATTTCTGGGGTGGTTTCAGTCAAGATGGGGTGCAGAGTGTACATTAAAGGGAAGGTGCCACATTATTTTTTGTATTAAAAATGATTGTTTATATAAACGATTACTTTTAATATAAAATTACATTTTTTTTAACTTTTAATATTTATTTTTTTATTTATTAGTTTTGCAGCCACTGGGGGCTGCCATTTTGCTTTGTAGGAGTGTAAGAGTCGCTGCAGGACACCTACACTCTGCAATTACTGCAGCCTTGGGCATAGGACTCAGCGGTCGGACGCCGACCCAATACTTAACATTGGGCTGCCATCCTGCTGTCCAGATCACAGCAAAGGGAGGAGATCGGCGCCATCTTTCCGGAGCCCTCAGTGTATTCTTTGGGCTCCAATTTCCCCCTATAGGAGGAGACTGAGGACGGGAGGCGGCGGGGAGAGGAGCATCACGGGCACATGTATGGAAGAGAGGAGTGCAATGGGGGAGAGCGACATGCAGGGGGAGAGGAGTGCATGTGAGGAAAGACATGCAGGGGGGAGAGCGACACATGCAGGGGGAGAGACAAGCAGAGGGGAGAGGAGTGCATAGCAGGGAGAGCAACACATGCAGGGGGAGAGACATGCAGGGGGGGAGGAGTGCATAGGGGGAGACACATGCAGTGGGGAATGCGACACATGCAGGATGGAGAAGAGTGCATGGGGAGAGCAACATATTCAGGGTGAGACACATGCAGGGTGGAAAGGAGTGCATGGGGAGAGACATGCAGGGGGGAGAATGACACATGCAGGGCAGAGAGGAATGCATAGGGGGAGAGTGATACATACAGGGGTGAGAGAGTTCATATGGAAGAGATGCACAGGGGGGAGACAGGCAGGGAGGAGAGAGTGCAAATGGGAAGATACACGTGGTGGGGGGGTTGCATATGAGAAGAGACACATGCAGTGGGGAGAGAGGTACTGCCCAATGGGGAGAGAGACAGTGTCCACCCAACGGGGAGAGAGAGAGCACCTGTCCAATGGAGGGAGAGAGCAAGCACCCAATGGGGAGAGAGAGAGCACCTGTCCAATGGAGGGAGAGAGGGAGAGCCCAATGGGTAGAGAGAGTGTTTCAGGTCCTGTTATGAGCGGAGTGACACAGGAAAGTTCATCTGATGTTAGATTTCAGCGGTGTTGTTCTAGATGACCTTAGATGAACCAGACTGTGGCGTCAACCTGCTCACAGCAGGAGACGAAACTCAGTCAGTTTCGGATCCCGCCTTGTTCGGACGGCGCAGAGGATTATCGTTGAGGTTTTTTTTTTGGAGTAATAAAGATAGGAAAGAGGCTTGTCATTGTGTTCTTTTTACAAATAAATGATTTTTCATGGTGGGGTGTATTATTTACTATTTAAGTAGAGGTTTATAATGGCGGGGTCAAACATTGGCCTGATATTAGGAACCTTGGACTTATTGCCAGCTTCCAATACATAGCTGGCATTGATCCCTTATTATAGTCTGCAAACCCTACGGGGCAGCTGAAAGAGTTGTATACAGCTACAGAAAATGGCACTTCTATTAATGCGCCATTTTTTTGGGTAGCTGCCGGCTGAAATTTACAGCGTGGAGGGCTCATAATGCCATAACGCTTGGGCCTCTCTACGCTCAGGATTCTAGCCCCGGGTGCCTAGTTCTACCTGGCTTGCAACCAAAAATACGGCAAAGTCCACATCATCTTTTTTTTCATTATTTCAAGAAAAAAAAAGCTCCCCTGTATTTTGATTACGAGCCAGGTAAAACTAGGCACCTGGGAGTGGGTAGCAGCCCGTACTTGCCTGCTCTGTACCTGGGCTGGTGACCAAAAATACAGAAGAGACCCATATCATCAGAGCAAAATGTACACTGAATATGCTCTGAACTCTGAGTGTTTCATGCATTTGGAGTTGAAAAATTCTGTAATAATTGAGATGCTGCAGATTTATTTTTGCACCAAATCTGCAAAGGGGAAAAAAAAGCAACGTGCACAAAACGTCTGGATTCTCATTGAGTTTGCTGCATAAGGATCTGCATGGAGTTGTGTGTTGACATCACTTTGTGCCTACAAGAAAATGGCTCCAACCTGTGAGTGATCCTAAACTTCATTGTCTCTCGTCTTTTTGTAAACACCCAGAAGGGGAGATGGGGAGGAGACATCATACACACAAATGAAGCAGATCCAGCCCACATTTTCAGCAGTCGTAAAGCATGCAGCTGTATACTAGGTTTTCATATCAAATTTCAGCAGCTGCTCCCCCTAGTGTTTCAAAGTGGAAAATATCAAACACTTTAAATTATTTTTCATATATTACTCCATTAAAAAAATATATTAATATTGGAGAACCAAATTAAAATATTAATAGTTCCCTTTAATGAGAAAAAAATATGAACTTTTTGAATTTACCAAATGGCTGCAATGAAACAAAGTTGAAAAATGTAAAGTGGTCAGAATACTTTCTGCAACCACTATATATATATATATATATATATATATATATATATAATGTATATACCTAATGTACTGTAGTGCAGCAGTTTTCACACTGTGCGGTCATGAGGCAGTGACCCAAGGAAAGTTCAAGTTAAACAGCTTTATTTGCACAACTCACACCTTAAATGCAGAAGATGTCCTCCGGATCGGAGTCGGTTGATCCACACAGTCCGTGTTGTTACGTCACATGAGTCCAGGGCCGTATCACTGCCGGCACCTCTGTCCCCGCTGTGGTAATCTCTTTACATAACTGTCCCTATATTAGGGTGCCTTCACATTTGCGTATGGGAAGGCAGCGTACGCTGCGTTCCCATACGCAGTCAAACGCATGCGCACTGCGTTCCTATGTTTAACATAGGAACGCATAGTGTCTGCGTTTGCTGCGTTCGGGTGCGGATGCGGACGATATCTGCTCCTTCCGATGTCCAGCATCCGCACCCGGGACGCAGTCAGTTGCATTTTTTTGTGCACTCGGGGAGCTTGGACAATCAGCAAGCGTCCCCAAGCGCACAAAACATGCATTGTCTTCAATGGGTCCGCAGTGTTCAGCGCTTGACAGCACGGGAGAACGCTGCGGACCCATTGAAAAATCTCCCGGTGGCCGCCGGTGATGTCACAGGAGCTCACCGACGGCCACCGGGAGATCAGCTGAGCCACTGCTGTCCTCCTCCTCCCCGCCGCCTGTAATGTGCTAGCGATGTCGGCGGGGAGAACAGCTGATTTGACAGCTGTTTGAATCTTCCCGCGCCAACATCTCCTCTCAGTGTCGGCGCGGGAAGATTCACACAGCTGTCAGATCAGCTGTTCTCCCCGCCGACACGTCCCGGTGCTTACCGGCGGCGGGGAGGAGGAGATCTCCGGCGCTGAACTCCTCCTCCGGCCCGCCCCCGGACAGCGCCGATTGGCTGCCGGGCTCCCTAGTGATGTGTCCGCAGGCGGACATTATCCGCTGTGGACACATCAAAGTGTCCCTGCTTTTGACAGCGTTTGTGTCTGCAGACACAAACGCTAATGTGAAACCAGCCTTAGGGATACTCAGTTGCTTTGCTCGTCATAGAGGTAGTGAAAGGAAAACATTCTCCCCCTAAAAGTTAATTCGGTTTATTCGGTTTATTCATCCATCATAAACCGCACAGGATAAACAAGCTTGAACCTTTCTTCAGGCTCCACAGCAACATAAACAATGTCCATACAGAGTATCCACTGACCTCCAGTCAGTCATCAGATACAGATTTCAGATGCGTCACTTTACCAGGAGTGCAGCATGCTCCAAACACACATGGACTTCACAAGAAGTGCTGCTAACTTTCAGGACCTGGCTGGCGTCACAGACCCTGTGACCTAGAACCAGTCACATGATATACCACCTGATACAATCACAGGTGGAGAGGTGTGTTCACTCACACACATATACTTGTATGCATTAACTCTTTTGTGCAATGCTGCAAGTCACAGTGAAACCATTCACCTTTACATTGCAACAGATCTCCGCCTGTGCGATATATACCCGCCATTCACATCATGGCTGGTCGCCATATCACACCGTCTTCAAACAGATGATTAATCAACATGAAATGAGTGTCAGCCGCAGCTCTCACTTAATGTTAATATAAGTATGAAGGGGAGGACAGTGGAGCCGGACTCATGTGACATAACCTCAAGTGAGCCCTGGGAATATGTGCGCGACACTGCTGGTACGACGACAGTGCATACGAGTGTAAGCTTTTATGGGGGGTCAAACATGGGGAATGACATGAGACAATCCAAGTAGTGTACACCACTTTTAAGTTGTTACCTCTAGAGGTTTCATTTATTCTTATTCGTTCGTAGTTAAAGACAAATGATTTGATAAATCTTAGACGCGTTGTAGAGGAGGGACAGTAACACCGGGGATCTCATTGTAACACACTGTCAGCTATGAACAATGGCGCAGATTGGGAAGCTGAAATATGGACAAGGACAAATACTAAGACACCACACAACCATTTATGAGTAGTCAAACACCAAAGTCGAGACCATAATGGTACATAAAGAATAGGAATGATAAGTGGGTGATTTACTTGTTTTTTTTCTTTTTACAGGCAGAAATGGATGATTACAAAATTAAACTGCAGAAGGCTGAAGCTGCCTTAGAGGCGACCAGAAAAGAAATGAAATTGCTAGAAGAGCAAGACAAGGTAGGGTATTATCTAGTGTGAGGTAGCGACCCGGGGAACTCGCTTGCATAACGACACCAACACGGGCTTATAATTTAACCAATGACCACCCGTTTATTTGCTCACATACATAACATAACCCGGGTAGCATGTTAAACATTGAACATAAGCACCATACATAAATACACAGTACATTTACATATTACATTACGAAACACCTATATTGGACATAACATCCTATAGTTACCCGGGGCCTGTCACCACCTCTCTTTCAACCCTTGGAGCACTAACGACAGCTCCCGTGGTGGTTACAGCCTCCGGCCTATCTAAACGTTCCACATACGTTTTACAATACATAATTAACCACATTCATCAACGGGCCCTGTGGGTCCCAATGACGGTACCAGCCGCCTGGCTTTATTTTCCCAGCTCCACACTACCCCGGAATATAGGCTCCAGCCTGACCGGGTTCTTACACACTGCATGTGATCCATCATATAAGCATCCATGGATCACACACGTCCTACCACACGCTCACAGCCCATCATATAAACATCCATGGACTGTGGCTCTTCTGGGTCCAGAACAGGGATTGGCCAACCTTAGTACCCAGGAACCATCCGTTACCCACTATAGGAGCCCTATTAACCCCTGTCTCTGGCCACAGGTTCACCCACACCATTAGAGGCCGTGGTAGAGGAACAGGTACCCACTGCAAGCAGCAGGCCAAGCCTCCCTCTCGTCCCAATGGGATGGATCGCCTCCAATATCATCCACTCAAGCTGGGTCTCTCCCACAGACACCATACATGGCCTTTCTACCTAAGCCATAAAATACACATACACTTCTACGGATCCCTCACTGACTATTTAGTTGGACCCAATGGCAGCTATGCCCGCCTGGCACACTTTATACATCTGCCTCCCGTAGGGCTACATACATCAACGGGTCCCTTCACTGACTGTTTAGTCGGACCCAATGGCGGCTATGCCCGCCTGGCACAATTTACGCACAAGGCACACAGTTCACTCTAGCATACAAGAACTGCCTTCTTACCGGGCACGGATCCGGGTCTCGCTACCTGAGTCACGGGTCCACCAAGCATCCCCAAGGGCTCCTTACCGGACGTGTGGCGAAGCACGTCCGGACCAGCGTCCACCTGGTTCAGCCACGGCTTCCCCACCCCAGGTGCTGTCACGACCCCGGACCTGGTCAACGGTATGGAGCTAGCATGCTCAACTCATGTCCGCACACCACAGAACTCTGGACTGCTCTGCTCTCAGCATCCCTCCGTCTGAGAATCAATCACTTGTCTCTCACACAGACTGGATCTCTGGCTAAATCTCTCTGGTGCTCTCTGGCTGATGATCTGGATCCCACTCAATCAGCTGGCAGGCTCTTTATCGTGCCTGCCACTTCCACACTGACACATCCACCTGGGCTGCTATTACTCAGGACACACCCACCTGGGCTCCTACCAATTAGGACACACTGTTTCCATACAGCCGCTCATCAGGCTCATCTATGTGTCAGATCTACAGCACTCACTCTCAGATTTAACTCCTTGTGTTCCGGGTAGGTTCACACAGCATCATCACAGTAAAACCGGCTAGTGTGGACAGGATCATATGCTGATTCTGCATGTGATGCACCCCAGCCATGGGGACCATGCCGGCGGTGCCTCACACTAGTGACATACTGTGTTTCCCTGAAAATAAGACAGGTCTTACATTACTTTTTTGGTCCAAAAAATGTGCTAGGGCTTATTTTCGGGGAATGTCTTACAGTAATCCTTGGTGGCTCTCCTGACATGAGAGTGACAGCTACATAGAAATACATGCTGTCAGTGTCAGGTCAGGAGAGCCGCCGAGGATTGCTGAAATAAGACATCCACCTGTCCTCTCCCTTCACTTATAATGGGGTTAGTGCAAAGGTTATTACAAGCCAGTAACGCTCTATGTAGACGTCTGGTCTTTGCTGCGGGGATCGCCGGGTTGCTTATGTAGAGGAGCTGCTGAGCGGTGGAGCAAGCCGGGAATAAAGAAACACTAGCCAAGATCAATCCGAGAAAATTAATATGAAATTAAAGTGCAAGTGCATGCTTTTCATAGCAGATAATGCAGGTACCATGAGAACCCCCTAAAAGTACCTTTACACGCGGCAACTTTTCTAGGAATTTCACTGGCAATTTGCTGGTTGCAGTGAAATCATGGACACATTGTTACATTTGTACACAGCAACAAGATAGAACAATGTGTCCATGATTTCACTGCAACCAGTAAGTTGCCAGTGAAATTCCTAGAAAAGTTGCCACGTGTAAAGGTACCCTAATAGCATAAAGCTGGTGTCACCCAGCAACCAACAAAATAGGCCCTGAGGGTAAAGGTTAGCAGCATAGCAATCCAATAACCCTGTTCAGTACATGGCAAGCATGTTACCCCAACAGTGGAACAGAGTCCCCCGCTAAAAGGTCCCCAACGTACGTTTCTTCTTTATTGCTGCTTCATCAGGGGGATTTGTGGAGTGAGTCACCAGGGTGGGTGACATCAGCTTTATGCTATTAGGGGGTTCTCATGGTACCTGCATTATCATGAATGAAAAGCACGCACTTTAATTGTATTGTATTTACTTTGCAGTAAATGCTGCAGTCCATTATGTAGATACATCTTGTATAACATCCGTCAATTTGATATAATCCACCAATTGTATCCCTATGTATTGAATGCAAATATGCTATATTACATGTATTGCATGTTTTAACCCCATGTGAGCTCACCTTCCTTTGTTTAATTGGCACTGCGAAAGTAACTAGGTACAATTCATTATAAACACACACCTTCTCTCCTTTTGTTTTCTTTGGTTAAATGTAATTCCGGAGTCTTGACAGAGCAATTTTTTTCTTGCTGCTGTCTCTGTATAAGATTGTATGGAATTGTCTATTCTGCTAGTTGTTAGCCCTTGTGTCAGGCGTGGGTAACAATACAAATGTGACCCTAGCCAGACAGAGGTGCTATGGAGCCTTGAGGGGCCCCTACCAGCTCAGGGCCCTGGTTCATTGAACCGCCTGCACCAATGGTAGGTCCGCCCCTGGGATGAGGCACTTGTTTCTGAGTATATTTACAGGTACCTTAACAGCAGCATCTTCACCTTGAATTCCCAGGACTGGTAGTTCTGATTAGTGAGGCTTTGCACTGAGAACTTGGCAAGATCGCTGTTAGTAGACATCTTCTCATTTGCTCTGTGCTGCTTTTGCTTTGGGCTGCTGTTGCTGTGTTACTCTGGGGTTCTGTGTCACTCTGGGCCTATAACCTGTTGGCAGCGGATTACTCAGGATAATCTCCAAGCGTGTAACAACACAGCTTCTTTATTCAGCAACAAACAGGCACAAATATGATAAGCTTAATAAATCAGCATTAAAACATCTTATGTATCTCAGTCTCTGTGCAGCATTTGCAGCTGCTTCATACACAGACACAGGAAAACTGGATACAGTCACATGCTTTTCCTGTCTGATCCTCTGGGAGGTTTTGTTTTTTTTAAATTTTATCTACAACATACAAATCTAGCAACTAAATACTCCTATACAGAAATGGAGTTGTTGCATTAAACATATTCTAACAATGTATGCATGTGTGCGTGTATGTATCATTTCCCCGCCCCCTCATAGCTCTGCCCATCCACGTAGCCCTGCCCCCTTTATAAGCCCCTCCACATAGCCCCGTCCCTTTATAGAGCTGCTTCCTTTATAGCCCCACCCCCTCCACATAGTCATGCCCCCTTCAAAGCTTTGCCTCCTTTATAGCCCTGCCCCCTTCACATAGCCCCACCCCTTCATAGCAGCAAAATATTAATTCTACAATGTTTTAACTAAGCACAGTTAGTTACTATGCCTGGGTATTGCAGAGCTCTACAGCTAGTTAAAAATAATTCATTTATTGTATGAATGTGTGTGTGTCTGTATCATAGCTCCACCCCCTACATGTAGCCCTGCCCACATAGCATGCCGCCCTCCACATATCCACGCCTCTTAATAATCCCCGCCCCTCCACACAGCCCCACCCCTTCATAGCTCTGCTTCCTTTATAGCTCCGAACCCTCCTCGTAGCAATGCTCCCCCTTCATAGTGCCGCCCCTCCACATAAACCCACCACCTTCATAGCTCTGCCTCCTTTACAGCTATGCCCCCTTAATATCTCCGCCCCTGAATCTTCAAACAGATTGGCAGCTCCAAATCTTGAACAAGCCACGTGGAGGGGGCAGAGCTATAAAGAAGGCAGAGCTATGAAAGGGGTGGGGCTATGTGGAGGGGGTGGGGCCATAAAGGAGGCAGATCTATAAAGGGGCAGGGCTATATGGAGGGATGGAGTTATGAAGTGGTGGGGCTATGCGGAGGGACAGAGCTATGAAGGGGAAAGGGTTATGTGGAGGGGTGGCACTATGAAGGATGAGGCTATGTGCAGGGGGCAGGGTTATAAAGGATGCAGAGCTATGAAGTGGCAGGGCTATGTGGAGGGGCAGAGCTATGACGGGGTTGGGACTATGTGGAGGGGAGGGGCTATAAAGGAGGCAGAGCTATAAAAGGGGTGGGGCTATGTGGAGGGGTGGAGCTTATGAAGTGGGCAAGGCTATGTAGAGGGTTGAGCGATAAGTGAGCTGTGATATCTGGAGGGTGCGGTGCTATGATACAGACACACATACGCACATACTAAACTTTTTAAATTAGAATCCAGAAGTAGAGCTCAGGAGGCACAAATACTGCACAAATACAGTAACATGACTAGGAAGGTTATAGGCACATTCTATTGTGACATCAATGTTTTGTTCTATAACTAACCACAGTTAGTTACTATGCCCAGGCAACACCAGGCTCTACAGCTAGTTGTAATTAAAATGTTAATTTAACTACTTTTGGGCCTCTGAAATTGAGGGATTGAGTTTAAAAATGCTTTAATTCCTCACATTTTTATGCAATCATTTTGTTTGACCCAATGATAAAAAGCTGAAAGTCGGAACTTAAACTGCATCTGAATTGTTTTGTTCAAATCAAAATCTATTGTGGTAATATACAGAACATAAAGTAGAAAAATGTTGTCTCTATCCAAATATATATATATGGACCTAACTGTATGGAGAAGATTCAGGAACTGTACAATATTGTCATGTAATATGGGTCCCATCACTTACATTATATTTACTTCTCATAGGATCCATCTGACCAAATGCTTGGATTGTCCATCTGCGGAATACCTTCCCATGACGGTAAGCAGTAACAAGAAATAAAAAAAAGTACATCTAAGATGTATTTACCCTGCATTAAAAATTAAATAAGTTATGAAAGTTAGTAGGATTCGGTGAGTTAGAATGGTTAGAGGGGTTGGGGGTAAGAAGGGTTAGGAAGGAAAGAAGGGTTAGGGGGTTAGAAGGGTTGGAGGGGTTAGAGAGCTTAGGGGCTAGAATGGTTAGGGGTGTTAGAGGGGTTAGTGGGTAAGAATGGTTAGGGGGTTAGAAAAGTTACAGTGGTTAGGGGAGTTAAGAGGGTTAGGGGGTTAGAAGGGTTAGGGGGTTTAGAAGGTTTAGGGCAATTAGGGGGTTTAGAAGGGTGAGGGGCTTAGGGTGGTTAGAAGGGTTATGGGGGTTAAAAGGGTTGGGGAGGTTAGAAGGGGTAGGGGAGTTTGAAGAGGAAAAGGAATTGAACAGGTTAGGGGACTTAGAGGGGTTGGTGGGCTAGAGGGGTTAGCTGGGTTTGAAGGATTAGGAGATTTAGAGGGGTTAGAGAGTTTAGAAAGGTTAGGGGGTTAAAGGGGTTAGGGGGTAAGAAGGGTCAGGGGGCTCGGAGATTAGAAGGGTTAGAGGGGTAAGAAGGGTCAGGGCAGTTAGAAGGGTTAGGGGGTTAAAAGGGTTGTGGGGTTTGGGGGGATAGGGTGGTTAGGAGGCTTATGTGAGTTAGAGGGGTTAGTGGGTAAGAATGGTTAGCGAGGAAAGAAGGGTAAGGGGGTTAGAAAGTATAGGTTCATTAGAAGGGTAAGGTGGTAAGAATGGTTAAGGGGGTTAGAAAGGTAAAGGGGGTTAGTGGGGTTAGAAGGGTTAGGGGGTTTAGAAGGGTTAGGGGGTTTAGAAGGGTTAGGGGGTTTAGAAGGGTTAGGGTAGTTAGGGGCTTAGAAGGGTAAGGGGGTTAGAAGGGTTATGGGGGTTAAAAGGGTTTGAGGGGTTAGAAGGGGTAAGGGAGTTAAATGGGTTAGTGGGGTTTGGGGGTTAGAGGGTTTACCTGGGTTTGAAGGATTAGGAGGTTTAGAGGGTTTAGGGGGGTTAGAAGGGTTGGAGGGGTTAGAGAGGTAAGGGGTACAGAAGGGTTAGGGGGTTAAAGGGGTTAGGGGTAAGAAGATTTAGGGGTCAGAAGGGTCAGGGGGATCGGAGGTTAGAAGGGTAAGACGTGTTAGAAGGGTTAGGGGGTTAGAAGGGTAGTAGGGGTTAGAGAGGTAAGGGGGTTTAAAAGGGTTAGGGGGTTAGAAGGGTTAGCGGGGTTAAAAGGGTTGTGGGGTTTGGGGGGATAGGGTGGTTAGGAGGCTTAAGTGAGTTAGAGGGGTTAGTGGGTAAGAATGGTTAGGGAGGAAAGAAGGGTTAGGGGGTTAGAAGGTTTAGGAGTGTTAGAACGGTAAAGGGGGTTAGTGGGGTTAGGAGAGTTGGGGGTTAGAAGGGTTAGGGGGTTAGGGGGGTTAAACGGGTTGGGGATTAGGGTACTCAGGGGGGTAAAGAGGGTTAGGTGAGTTAGAAAGGTTAGGGGGTAAGAAGGGTTAGGGAGGAAAGAAGGGTTAGGGGGTTAAAAGGGTTGGGGGATAGGGTAGTCAGGGGAGTTAGGAGGGTTAGGTGAGTTAGAAAGGTTAGAGGGATTAGGGGGTAAGAAGGGTTAGGGAGGAAAGAAGGGTTATGGGGGTTAGAAGGGTAAGGGGGGTTAGAAAGTATGGGTTCATTAGAAGGTTAAATGATATATATTTATGCACACCTCCTCTCCTTGTTCTTTTATATACACACCAACTTCTGTGTCCAACTTCTGAACAGATCTCTGGTTGCAGTGAAATCATGGACACATTGTTCCATTTTGTGGCTGTGTACAAATGTAACAATGTGTCCATGATTTCACTGCGACCAGAGATCTCTTCAGACGTTGGTCACAGATATCTGTGTGTGTAAAGCGGCCCTGAGAAAGCGATACAACCATCAAAGAGTTAAAGTAGGTTACAACAGTTTATTAAGTAGAAAACATTACGACAAGGGTCACAAAACATATAAAAACAATTAAAAAAGCCAAAAAATCAGCTATAATATTCTACTGAGGATAAGATAATCCCGGAGAAACCCCCCTGCTGATCACAGACTCTGTAAACCAATCACAATTTTATAGGTTTTTCATGGTACCAAGATATACAAAAAGATGGCCGCTGTTCACATATACAATGAAATGCAACAAGGGCAGTTATTCTGTTATCAGGGGATTTTTAAATGGATAAATGGAAACTCCAACACTTAATTAATAGAAACCCCCACAGATATAGCATCTATAAGTGAAGTTCCCCTAAGTCAGCCCAAACAATGCTAAAGGTTATTTTAATAGCCTGTATGTGCACAATAATTAAGATGTAACTAATTACATATAGAGTTGTTAATCCTATGATTAAATAGTGTCATAGATATAGGTAGACACAATCCTATAAAGCTTGTTTGATCTTATTCAGATATGAGCGTCATGGGAATATAATACACCCAAATATGAACAATATATAGGTAGACAACTATGGAGTGCCCCCTAGTGGTAGTTAACCTCCTTTAGTGCATAGGGTACAGAGATCTTTCCCCCATACACCCATAATGAAGATTAAAATGACATTCCCCTGAGGAAGCTGCGTAACGCGTGGGGGCTGGCTGGCTGCTATTACCCCGGGTGGCAGTCCACCTTCCACAGCTTGGCGCCTAGTGAGGAGCGGGGAAGGGGGGGTGCTAGCACTAAGTGAGGAGCGAGGAGCGGGTTGAGGGGTGCTAGCGCTAAATGAGGAGCGGGTTGGGGGTGCTAGTGCTAAGTGAGAAGCAGGGGGGTGATAGCGCTAAGTGAGGAGCGAGGAGGGGGTTGGGGGGTGCTAGTGCTAAATGAGGATCAGGTTGGGGGTGCTAATGCTAAGTGAGAAGCAGGGGGGGTGCTAGCGCTAAGCGGGGATCGAGGGGGGGGGGTGTTTCTGCCTCCACTCCATTCCCAGGTCTGTTTGTGCGGCCGTAATGCACCGCCTTGCGGGCGCTCTCCCTGTTGTGGACGGCCCTTCACTAGGACTGTACCACCGGCCCGGGGGGCAAATGCCACCCGGGCACCTGGCCAGTCCACCCATGGGGAGCGCCATACCAACTGCTATTGCACTTAAACTCTGGTGAAACCAGTCTTGACTGGTACAAAAACTTTTACTTGAAACTGAATTGGCATAACTAGGAAGTGAAATGCTTGGGATTTAATATTAATCTTCATTATGGGTGTATGGGGGAAAGATCTCTGTACCCTATGCACTAAATGAGGTTAACTACCACTGGGGGGCACTCCATAGTTGTCTACGTATATATTGTTCATGTTTGGGTGTATTCTATTCCCATGAATCTCATATCTGAATAAGATCAAACAAGCTATATAGGATTGTGTCTACCTATATTTATGACACTATTTAATCATAGGATTAACAACTCTATATGTAATTAGTTACATCTTAATTATTGTGTACATACAGGCTATTAAAATAACCTTTAGCATTGTTTGGGCTGACTTAGGGGAACTTCCAGGGCCGCACCGACCATTGGACAGTGTGAGCCCTTATGCTCAGGCGGCAAGCTGGCTGGGGGAGCAGCTGTGCAGAGGGGAACGGAGCCAGCACCACACAGCGTCTTCCTGTGTGATGGGCGCCGCCGCCTGCGGTAAGTGACAGCCTCTCCCTCTGCTGCCGCTAATAACAGAACCTTCCTCCCACCCGCCCCCTCTTCACCTGCGGCCGGTAGCTGCTAGCACCCCCTCCGCTCTTCAACTGCGGCCGGTAGGTGCTAGCACCTATGCCCCCCCCTCCGTTCCTCAATATTAGGGCTCAGGCAGCAGGGGGGCTTGATGCACTCCTGGGAACTTCACTCATAGATGCTATATCTGCAGGGGGTTTCTATAAGTTAAGTGTTGGAGTTTCCATTTATCCATTTAAAAATCTCCCTGATAACAAAATAACTGCCCTTGTTGCATTTCATTGTATATGTGAACAGCGGCCATCTTTTTGTATATCTTGGTACCATGAAAAACCTATAAAATTGTGATTGGTTTACAGAGTCTGATCAGCAGGGAGGTTTCTCCGGGATTATCTTATCCTCAGTAGAATATTATAGCTGATTTCTTGACTTTTTTTATTGTTTTTAAATATTTTGTGACCCTTGTCGTAATGTTTTTCTACTTAATAAACTTTTGTAACCTACTTTAACTCTTTGATGGTTGTATCGCTTTCTTAAGGCTTTCCTTTTTGAATGTCACATGCTTCTCTGCTAGCCCAGCGATCCCCATTAATTTTGCATACAATTAGTGGTGCCCTCCTTATACCATATTTGTTTTTACATTGCTGGACATTATGTTCCTTTTTGTTGCTGTTTTGCCACTTTTTCAGGCAGGATCCAGGTGAATCCACCTAAAAACCAGCCGTCTGGTGCACATGTTCTAACACCTCATCACCGGTGGATTTAAAGTGAATCTGATCAGTTTTAAAAAAAAACTTATTAGCAGAAAATCCATTTAAGCGCCTTTAATTGCTCTGTCCAATGCTGAAATGTCAGCAGCGCGCTTGCAGGGGTGCTGTCCACGGTGCTGAAATTTCAGCGTTCTGTACAGTGGAGCTGTCCAGTGCTGAAATTTCAGTGTCGGCTCTTCACTACCTGACATCCAGGAAACGATACGATGTTTTGTCAGACCCAGGGGGATGCGGTGTCCGTAGACTCCCATGTTAGGAGTGCCGGATCGCCCCGGATCCAGGACGATCCGATTTGGTCTGATTTTTTGCCCCGGACAAGAAAAATTATGTAAACTCGGAGTTGGGCAACAAACTAACAGAACCGGATCCTCCTGGAAAAGCACAAAACCGGAGGCCAAGTAAGGCCAATCTAGCACCATAGGGACACATGGGGCAAAATCTGATCAAGTTCGGTCCAGTTCACACCGGACCAAACCTGACAGGTAAAAACCGTGGTGTGAAGCCTCCCTTATTTGTAATCACACTCAGCTCTGCAGTGAGATCAGGAGAGCCGACTGTCAGCCATTACATGTCTCACACACCATATAATTGTATTCTCTTGCAAATGATTATGTAGAAATATATGACATTGAAAATAATTTTGACCTTTTCATTTTAGCTTACTATGGAAGAACTGGAGGAAATGCGGAGGGAACACAAGATGTGGAGGGACAACATGGAAAGGAGTAAGGTGAGTGATACGATGTGTGGTGTCCACTTTTAATTTTTCACTCTTTGTTTCATTGCAGCCATTTGGTAAATTGAAAAAAGTTCACTTTTTTCTCATTAAAGTACACTCTGCACCCCATCTTGACTGAAAAAATAACAGAAATGCAGATATTTTTGCAAATTTATTTAAAAAGTAAAACTGAAATATCACATGGTCATGAGTATTCAGCCCCTTTGCTCAGACACTTATATTTAAGTCACAAGCTGTCCATTTCCTGGTGATCCTCCTTGAGATGGTTCTACTTCTTTAATGGAGTCCAGCTGTGTTTAATTAAACTGATAGAGCTTGATTTGGAAAGGCGCACACCTGTCTATACACGACCTCACAGCTCACAGTGCATGGTAGAGCAAATGAGAATCATGAGGTCAAAGAAACTGCCCAAGGAGCTCAGAGACAGAATTTCTGGCCAAGGTTACAAAAGTACTCAAGGTTTCTAAGAGCACAGTATCCTCCATAATCGTTAAAGGTACCTTTACACGCCGCCACTATCCCTGGCAACCGGTATCAACTGTACGTGCACGCGCACATTTTTAACGGTTGCCAGCGATCGTCAATGCCGCATGTACACGCCGCCATTGCGTTGTCAACTCAAGGTATCGTGGTTCCCCAGAAGTTCCAACAGATCCTGCGGATAACTTGCTATTGAATACCGTCGCCGCTTCACACGCCGCTATCCACAAAGGAATATGGGCGTACATCTTTTGCGCCGCAAGAACATAGACGTGAGAGAGTTGTGTATTCTGTGACGCTAACACGCTGATTGGACAACGCAATAGCGTCATGATTGGCCAGCCTGCGCAGGAAGGCTGGCTAATACGACGCCGTTGCAATTATGTAGTGTGAATGGACAGCTCTTTAAATATGGCGCCCTGTGAAGGGACAGCCAATCGTAACACAGTAGCCCCCACCAATGATCGCTGATGGGGAGTGGTATCCATGAGGCTGTGTAACGCCCCGGGGAAATCACTAGGCGACGCTGATTCCATCCCTGTCCCCCGTTTACACGCCACTACCAGGGCAATTCTCCCTTTGTGTTGCCTTGGATTTTAGAACACGGCTTGGAAACAGCTACCCGAAGCAACTGCAAAAAACCCGATCACTTTCCCAAATTACATGCCACCACTTCGTAGCAATTTCAACGCAACAGGCACAAAAATCCCTATTGCCAGGCAGTTGCTACCACGCAGTGGCGGCGTGTAAAGGTACCTTAATGGAAGAAGTATGGGACCACTAGAAGTCTTCCTAGACCCGGCCGTCCAGCCAAACTGAACAATCGTGGGAGAAGAGACTTGGTGAGAGGTAAAGAAGAATCCCAAGATCACTGTGGCTGAGCCCAGAGATGCAGTAGGAAATTGGAGAAAGCTCCACAAAGTCACCTATCATTGCACCCCTCCACCAGTCGGGCCTTTATGGCAGAGTGGCCCGACGGAAGCCTTTCCCCAGTACAAGACATATGAAAGCTGCATAGAGTTTGCAAAAAAAACCACATGAAGGACTTATAGACTATGAGAAATAAGATTCTCTGGTCTGATGAGACAAAGATAGAACTTTCTGGTGATAATTCTATGTGGTTTGTGTGGAGAAAACCAGGCCCTGCTCATCACCTGCTCAATACAATCCCGACAGTGAAGCATGGTGGTGGCAGCATCATACTATGAGGGTGTTTTTCAGCTGCAGGGACAGGACGACAGGTTGTTGTAATTGAAGGAAACATGAATGCGGCCAAGTACAGAGATATCCTGGATGAAAACCTCTTCCAGACTTGGCCGAAGGTTCACCTTCCAACAAGACAAGGACTCCAAGCACACAGCTAAAATAACAAAGCAGGGGCTTCACCACAACTCTGTAACCATTCCTGACCGGCCCAGCCAGAGCCCTTACCTAAACCCAATTGAGCATCTCTGGAGAGACCTGAAAATGGCTCCACCAACGTTCACCATCCAACCTGACAAAACTGGAGAGGATCTACAAGGAAGAATGAGAGGATCCCCAAATCCAGGGGAAGAAACTACATCATTCATGACTGTACCAGCTCAAAAGGTGCAAATACTCAATACTGAGCAAAGGGGCTGAATACTTATCATCAATACTGAGCAAAGGGGCTGAATACTTATCATCAATACTGAGCAAAGGGGCTGATTACTGATCATCAATACTGAGCAAAGGGGCTGAATACTGATCATCAATACTGAGCAAAGGGGCTGAATACTGATCATCAATACTGAGCAAAGGGGCTGAATACTGATCATCAATACTGAGCAAAGGGGCTGAATACTGATCATCAATGCTGAGCAAAGGGGCTGAATACTTATGACCATGTGAGATTTCAGTGTTTCTTTTTTGATAAATTTACACAAATATCTACATTTCTGGGGGGTTTCAGTCAAGATGGGGTGCAGAGTGTACATTAAAGGGAAGGTGCCACATTATTTTTTGTATTAAAAATGATTGTTTATATAAACAATTACTTTTAATATAAAATTTAATTTTTTTACTTTGATATATTTTTTTATTTATTATTTTTGCAGCCACTGGGGGCTGCCATTTTGCTTTGCAGGAGTGTAAGAGTCGCTGCAGGACACCTACACTCTGCACTTACTGCAGCCTTGGGCATAGGACTCAGCGGTCGGACGCCGACCCAATACTTAACATTGGGCTGCCATCCTGCTGTCCAGCTCACAGCAGAGGGAGGAGATTGGCGCCATCTTTCCGGAGCCCTCAGTGTATTCTTTTGGGCTCCAATTTCCCCCTAAAGGAGGAGACTGAGGACGGGAGGCAGCAAGGAGAGAGGAGCATCACGGGCACATGTATGGGAGAGAGGAGTGCATCGGGGGAGAGCAACATGCAGGGGGAGAGGAGTGCATGTTAGGAAAGACATGTAGGGGGAGAGCAACACATGCAGGGGGAGAGACATGCAGGGGGGGAAGAGTGCATAGAGGGAGACACATGCAGTGGGGAATGCGTCACATGCAAGATGGAGAAGAGTGCATGGGGGAGAGCGACATATTCAGGGTGAGACACATGCAAGGCAGAGAGGAGTGCATAGGGGGAGAGAAATGATGGGGGAGAGGGGTACATAGGGGGAGAGTGATACATACAGGGGTGAGAGAGTTCATATGGAAGAGATACGCAGGGGGGAGACAGGCAGGGAGTAGAGAGTGCAAATGGGAAGATACACGTGGTGGGGGGGTGTGCATATGGGAAGAGACACATGCAGTGGGGAGAATGCATATGTGAAGAGACGCATGCAGGGGAGAGACACATGCAGTGGGGAGAGAGGTAGTGCCCAATGGAGAGAGCGACAGTGTCCACCCAATGGGGAGAGAGAGAGAGCACCTGTCAAATGGAGGGAGAGAGGGAGAGCCCAATGGGTAGAGAGAGAGTGTTTCAGGTCCTGCTATGAGCGGAGTGACACAGGAAAGTTCATCTGATGTTAGATTTCAGCGGCGTTGTTCTAGCCGACCTGAGATGAACCAGACTGTGACGTCAACCTGCTCACAGCAGGAGACGAAACTCAGTCAGTTTCGGATCCCGCCTTGATCGGACGGTGCAGAGGATTATCGTTGAGGTTTTTTTTTAGGAGTAATAAAGATAGGAAAGAGGCTTGTGATTGTAAAAAGAACACAAACAAATGATTTTTCATGGTGGGTTGTATTATTTACTTAGAGATTTATAATGGCGGGGTCAAATATTGGCCTGATATTAGGAACCTTGGACTTATTGCCAGCTTCCAATACATAGCTGGCATTAACCCCTTATTATACAGTCTGCAAACCCTACGGGGCAGCTGAAAGAGTTCTATACAGCAACAGAAAATGGCGCTTCTATGAATGCGCCATTTTTTTGGGTAGCTGCCGGCTGAAATTTACAGCGTGGAGGGCTCATAATGCCATAACGCTTGGGCCTCTCTACGCTCAGGATTCTAGCCCCCAGCTGCCTAGTTCTACCTGGCTTGCAACCAAAAATACGGCGAAGTCCCACATCATTTTTTTTTCATTATTTCAAGAAAAAAAAGCTCCCCTGTATTTTGATTACGAGCCAGGTAAAACTAGGCACCTGGGAGTGGGTAGCAGCCCGTACTTGCCTGCTGTACCTGGTCTGGTGACCAAAAATACAGAAGAGACCCATATCATCAGAGCAAAATGTACACTGAATATGCTCTGAACTCTGAGTTTTTCATGCATTTGGAGTTGAAAAATTCTGCAATAATTGAGATGCTGCAGATTTATTTTTGCACCAAATCTGCAAAGGGGAAAAAAAGTAACGTGCACAAAACTTCTGGATTCTCATTGAGTTTGCTGCATAAGGATCTGCATGTAGTTGTGTGTTGGTAGCACTTTTGCCTACAACAAAATGGCTCCAATCTGTGAGTGATCCTAAACTTCATTGTCTCTCATCTTTTTGTAAACACCCAGAAGGGGAGATGGGGAGGAGACATCACACACACAAATGAAGCAGATCCAGCCCACATTTTCAGCAGTCGTAAAGCATGCAGCTGTATACTAGGTTTTCATATCAAATTTCAGCAGCTGCTCCCCCTAGTGTTTCAAAGTGGAATATATCAAACACTTTTTAAATTATTTTTCATATGTTACTCCATTAAAAAAATATATTAATATTGGAAAACCAAATTAAAACATTAATACTTTACATTTTTTCAATTGTTGAAAAAAAATGTTTTTCATGGCACCTTCAATAGTGAATATCAGACTTAGACTTCAGGCTGGACACCAGACAACTAGGGATGAGCGATTATACTCGCTACTATTCGGAACTCGCCGAATAGTAGCGGTATTCGGGTACTCGCTACTCTCCGAGTATCTTATGATTACTTGGGAGTAGCGAGTAGTCCATTCACTTTCGAAGTGCATCTATAGATACACTGCGAAAGTACCCTAAAAGTGAATAAAAGTTGTTAAAAATAATAAAATTACATACTCACCTGTCCGACGCCTGCACCGGGACCGACAAAGAAGACCCCGGGACCGTCCCAGAAGACCTGCAGTCACCGGACGACAAGGACCTGTGGCTTCCAGCCAATCAGATAGCGAGACATCACAACCACGTGATCGTTAGCGGCCACTTGACTGGCCAGATTGCAAGGTCGTGGCAGTACACCTAGGACCTTGCAATCTGGCCAATCAGGTGGCCGCTAGCGATCACGTGGTTGTGACGTCTCGCCATCTGTTCGGCCAGATCGCTACCGGCCATCTGAGTGGCTGGAAGTCACAGGTCCTTGTCGTCCAGTGATCGCAGGTCTTCTGGGACGGTCCCGGGGTCTTCTTTTCCGGTCCCGGTGCAGGCGTCGGACAGGTGAGTATGTAATTTTATTATTTTTAACAACTTTTATTCACTTTTAGGGTACTTTCGCAGTGTATCTATAGGTAGACATCAGGTTACTATGAGGCTCCGTTGACTAGCAGCACATAGTGTTACAGAGCGTAGTCGTTAGCCCTTGTGTCAGGCGTGGGTCACAATACAAATGTGACCCTAGCCAGACAGAGGTGCTAGGGAGCCTTGAGAGGCCCCTACCAGCTCAGGGCCCCGGTTCATTGAACCGGCTGCACCAATGGTAGGTCCGCCCCTGGGATGAGGCACTTGTTTCTGAGTATATTTACAGGTACCTTCTCTTATCAGCAGCATCTTCACCTTGAATTTCCAGGACTGGTAGTTCTGATTAGTGAGGCTTTGCACTGAGAACTTGGCAAGATCGCTGTTAGTATACATCTTCTCATTTGCTCTGTGCTGCTTTTGCTTTGGGCTGCTGTTGCTGTGTTACTCTGGGGTTCTGTGTCACTTTGGGCCCATAACCTGTTGGCAGCGGATTACTCAGGATAATCTCCAAGTGTGTGACAGCACAGCTTCTTTATTCAGCAACAAACAGGAACAAATATGATAAGCTTAATCAGCATTAAAACATGTCTTATGTGTCTCAGACTTTGTGCAGCATTTGCAGCTGCTTCTTCTCATACACAAAGGAAAACTGGATACAGTAACATGCTCTTCCTGTGTGATCCTCTGGGAGTTTTTTTTATATTTAACTTTATCTACAACATACAAATCTAGCAACTAAATACTCGTATACAGGAATGGAGTTGTTGCATTAAACATATTCCAACAATGTATGCATGTGTGTGTGTGTATGTATCATTTCCCCGCCCCCTCATAGCTCTGCCCATCCACATAGCCCTGCTCCATTTATAAGCCCCTCCACATAGCCCCACCCCTTTATAGAGCTGCTTCCTTTATAGCCCCACCACCTCCACAGAGTCATGCCCCCTTCATAGCTTTGCCTCCTTTATAGCCCTGCCCCCTTCACATAGCCCCACCCCATTCATAGCAGCAGAATATTCATTCTATAATGTTATAACCAAGCAGTTAGTTACTATGCCTGGGTATTGCAGAGCTCTACAGCTAGTTAAAAATAATTAATTTATTGTATGAATGTGTGTGTCTGTATCATAGCTCTGCCTCCTACATGTAGCCATGCCCACATATCATGCCGCCCTCCACATATCCACGCCTCTTAATAATCCCCTCCACAAAACCCCACCCCTTCATAGCTCTGCTTCCTTTATAGCCCCGAACCCTCCACGTAGCCATGCTCCCCCATCATAGCGCCGCCCCTCCACATAAACCCACCACCTTCATAGCTCTGCCTCTTTTACAGCTATGCCCCCTTAATAGCTCTTCTCCTGAATCTTCAAACAGATTGGCAGCTCCAAATCTTGAACAAGCCACGTGGAGGGGGCAGAGCTATAAAGAAGGCAGAGCTATGAAAGGGGTGGGGCTATGTGGAGGGGGTGGGGCCATAAAGGAGGCAGATCTATAAAGAGGCAGGGCTATATGGAGGGATGGAGTTATGAAGTGGTGGGGCTATGCGGAGGGACAGAGCTATGAAGGGGAAAGGGCTATGTGGAGGGGTGGTACTATGAAGGATGAGGCTATGTGCAGGGGGCAGGGTTATAAAGGATGCAGAGCTATGACGTGGCAGGGCTATGTGGAGGGGCAGAGCTATGATGGGAGTGTGACTATGTGGAGGGGAGGGGCTATAAAGGAGGCAGAGCTATAAAATGGGTGGGGCTATGTGGAGGGGTGGAGCTTATGAAGTGGGCAAGGCTATGAAGAGGGGTGAGCTATAAGTGAGCGGTGATACCTGGAGGGAGCGGTGCTATGATACAGACATAGACACATACACACCTACTCAACTTTTTAAATTAGAATCCACAAGTAGAGCTCAGGAGGCACAAATACTGCACAAATACAGTAACATGACTAGGAAGGTTATAGGCACATTCTATTGTGACATCAATGTTTTGTTCTATAACTAACCACAGTTAGTTACTATGCCCGGGCAACACCAGGCTCTACAGCTAGTTGTAATTAAAATGTTCATTTAACTACTTTTGGGCCCCTGAAATTGAGGGATTGAGTTTAAAAAATACTTTAATTCCTCACATTTTTATGCAATCATTTTGTTTGACCCAATGAAAAAAAAGCTGAAAGTCGGAACTTTAAACCGCATCTGAATTGTTTTGTTCAAATCAAAATCTATTGTGGTAATATACAGAACATAAACTAGAAAAATGTTGTCTCTGTCCAAATATATATGGACCTAACTGCATGGAAAAAATTCCTCGCCTGACCAGCCACAGGAACTGTACAATATTGTCATGTAATATTGGTCCCATCACTTACATTATATTTACTTCTCATAGGATCCATCTGCCCGACATCTAAGACTATCCAACTGCGGAGTACCATCACATCAAGATCATCAGCAATAAAATGAACTCAAAAGAGTACATGTATTAACCCTGCATTAAAAAATAAAAAAAAATAAAACCACAAAAACGAGAGTACTTGGTGTCTACCTTTTTTGCAAAAAAAACGTACAAAAAGCCATTCCACCGCGACAAGGTGACTCTCTTCGGAACGGACCCTCACTAGCCATATTAAAACCCGCTGCTGTCTAACTCACAAGCAGCGGGGTGCCGTGTGTGAACCGTGTCCAAGAAGGATCACAGACGGAATGCAGTAAATGTTTCTGCTCAGCAGGAGGAGGGCGGGGTCCTTCAACTTATCAGGAGTTAAGTGGTTAAATCAATTTGAGCACTAGGCTGAGTCAGAAAAAAGTAGTAGTGTGAACAAGCCCATATATGAAGAAGATAAGGACAGGAAAAATGTGGGGGTAAGGTTAGGGGTAAAGTGGTTAGGGGGGTTAAAAAGGTTGAGGGTTAGGAGGGTAAGAAGGGTCAGGGGGTTTGGGGTTAGAAGAGTAAGTGGAGTTAGGGGGGTTAGAAGGGTTAGGGGTTTAAAAGGGTTGGGGGGTTAGGAGGGTTAGGTGAGTTAGAAAGGTTAGAGGGGTTGGGGTAAAAAGGTTCAAGGGGTAAGAAGGATCAGTGGGTTCAGAGGTTAGAAAGGTTAGGGAGTTAAAAGGGTTGGGAGGTTAGAGAGGATAGGGTAGTTAGGGGAGTTAGGAGGGTTAGGTGAGTTAGAAAGGTTAGAGGGGTTGGGGGTAAGAAGAGTTAGGAATGAAAGCAGGGTTAGGGGTTAGAAGGGTTGGAGGGGTTAGAGAGGTTAGGGGCTACAATGGTTATCAATCAGAGCGATTCTCCCCTCCAAATCTGATTGGATTTCTCCAATCAGGCTTGGAGGGGTGGGTGCGCTTGTGCCCTCCCCCTCCTCAGCCCCTCCCACTCCAAGTTAAGCCCCCCGTCCCTTCCCTGGCTGCAACCCACCGGCACCGATCTCCTCTGTGGTTGTGCCCCCTCCCGCATGCTGGCGCCGGTGCAGGCATCGGCGCGGTCTGGCGCCGGCGCTGGCCAGCGCGCGCCGGTGGGTGCCTAGTGCCCCTCAACCCTCCTGCCCCGGATCCCCCCTCCATCCACGACCCACTCCCCCCGCCCCGTGTCCCCTCTCACCCGTCGTCCGTCGTCCTCCGTGGTGCCGCTGCTCCTCGGTGTGGCACTCCTCCTCTTCTCCCATGCTCCTCCTCCTCACCAGAGGATCTTGAGAGAGAGGTAAGTATGTATGTGTGTTTGTGTGTGTGGTATGTGTACATGTTCATGGGTGCATGCATGAGCGCATGGGTGCGTGCATGGGCGCATGGGTGCGTGCATGAGTGCATGGGCGCATGGATGCGTGCATGGGTGCATGCATGGGTGCATGGGTGCGTGCATGGGCACATGGGTGCATGCATGGGTGTGTGCATGGGCGCGTGCATGGGTGCGAAGATGGATCGGTGTGTGGATGGATAGGCGCATGGGTGCGTGCATGGGCGCATGGATGCGAAGATGGATCGGTGCGTGGATGGATAAGCGCATTGGTGCGTGCATGGATGGATGGGTGCGTAGATGGATGGGCACATGGGTGCGTGCATGGATGTGTGGATGGATAGGTGCATAGGTGGATGGATGGGCGCATGGGTGCAACAAGGGATCAAGTGTCCTCTTGTTGTAGTCACTGGGGTCAGTCATGGTGCACGGTACGGCAGATCATTGCCATCCATCTTCCGTACCGTGCTTCATGACTGTGACCCCAGAGACTACAACAAGGGATCAAGTGTCCTCTTGTTGTAGTCACTGGGGTCAGTTATGGTGCACTGTATGGCAATGATCTGCCGTACCGTGCACCATGACTCTGACCCCAGAGACTACAACAAGAGGACACTTGATCACTTGCTGCAGTCTCTGGATGTAGCAGAGGTGATCGAGCGTCGTGGGACCTTCGTTGTGGACTACGTCGGAGGCGATCGAGTGTCGTGGGACCTTCGTTGTGGACTACGTCGGAGGCGATCGAGTGTCGTGGGACCTTCGTTGTGGACTACGTCGGATCTTTATAATAAAGATGGAGTCCGAATTTTGTTTGTGGTTTTTTTTTCAAATAAAAAGATTTTTCTCTGTGTGTATTTTCTGACTATTTACCAGAGATTCCTAATGGCGGGTCTAACATTGGCCCTATA
Organism: Allobates femoralis; assembly: GCA_033576535.1. Lineage (NCBI taxonomy): Eukaryota > Metazoa > Chordata > Amphibia > Anura > Aromobatidae > Allobates > Allobates femoralis. The sequence continues at coordinate 14,276,323 of JARQOC010000008.1, forward strand.
TTATGAATCTCGGGCTTAGTGCCAGCTGCCAATAAAAAGCTGGCATTAACCCCTTTATTACCCAGTTTGCCACCGGCACCAGGGCAACTGGAAGAGTCTGGGTACAGCGCCAGAAAATAGCGCTTCAATGAATGCGCCATTTTCTGGGGCGGCTGCGGGCTGCAATTCGCAGCATGGGGGGGCCCAGAAAACTTGGGCCTCTCCATGCTGCGGATTCCAGCCCCAAGCTGCCAAGTTGTACCTGGCTGGATCAAAAATATGGCGAAGCCTCACGGCATTTTTTTTTCTAGAATTAGTCCTAGAAAATAAAATGGGCTTCGCTGTATTTTTGGTTGCCAGCCAGGTACAACGAGGCAGCTGGGGGTTGCTGGCAGTCCGTAGCTGCCAAGTTGTACCTGGCTGATCCAAAAATATGGCGAAGCCCCACATCATTTTTTTTTTCATTCTACCAATAAAATGACAAGGAGCTTTGCCTTATTTTTGGTTGCCAGCCAGGTACAACTTGGCAGTTGGGGGGCTGCAATCCTCATTGTGGAGAGACCCAAATGTTGTGGCCCCCTGTGATGACCATCCGCTGTGAGGCTGAGCTGCTGGTAAGGCAGCACTCCGAGAAACCCTGAGACCCTTAACCCCTATACAGGGATCTGGAATTACAGCGGAGCCCAGGGGGTAGCTGCCTATAATGAGCAACAGAGCAGGAAGGTCGTCAGGGAAAAAATCAAGACCCGAAAAACGAAGTCAGAAGTCCGAGTCAAAACCGAGAGGGGCAGCGAAGGTACAAAATCATCAGGCAGTAGCAGAGTCAAAAATCCAGGCAAGGGTCAAGGGCAAAAACCAAGAGGGCAGCTGAGGTACAGAATCGATAGGCTGAAGCAGAGTCAGAAATCCAGGCAAGGTCAGAGACAAAACTACACACACTATATCACTTAGGGAACCAAAACTATATCTGGCGGCCTGCAAGCCAGGCTCCAATGTATTTGAAGGGACCGGTTACCTCCCATAGGCTGGAGCTCACAGCCTGATGATCTCATCCGGACCGCCCCTAGAACCAGGCCAGATGGTGATGCACGACTGGCTCCACCCACCCCACTTCTGAAAGAAGAACGAAGGCTGTGCCTAACAGACACCTCTGCAGGGCCCGCTCCTCTGCGACCAACACACGCCCAAAGGAGAAACACGGCGGCGCTCAGCGACAGAGGCAAACATCGCAGGAGCAGGTCCATATGAGGACAAGGCCCTCCTATCACCGGCGCCATCAGCCGAAGGAATCCGGCTCCTCCCAGCGGCCGAGGCAGGAACACCAGCCACCGAGTCCAATGGCGATGTGACACCCCCCATGCTGCAAATTGCAACCCACAGCCACCCCAGAAAATAGCACATTAGAGGCGCCATCCTCTGGTGCTGTACCCCAACTCTTCCAGTTGCCCTTGTGCTGGTGGCACACAGGAGCATTCCATACGCGACATGGTGTCCGCTAAAAAGTTGAATGGAAAATTAGCTCCAATTATTAGCGGACACCATGTCGCTTATGGAAAGCCCCTGTGTGCCTAAACATTGAAGTTCCCTCACAAGTGACCCCATTTTGGAAACAAGACCCCCCAGGGGTAGTGAGCATATTGGACCCCCAGGTGCTTCACAAATTAATGAAAAAAAAAAACATTTTGTGGAAAAAGAGTACTTTTTCATTTTTACGGATCAATTTGTGAAGCACCTGGGGGTTCAAAGTGCTCACTATGCATCTAAATACGTTCCTTGGGAGGTCTAGTTTCCAAAATGGGGTCACTTGTGGTGGAGCTCTAAAGTTTAGTCACACAGCGGCTCTCCATACACAACATGGTGTCTGCTAACAATTCCAAATGTTAGCGGACACCATGTCGCGTATGGAGAGCCCCTGTGTGCCTTAACATTGGAGCTCCCCCACAAGTGACCCCATTTTGGAAACTAGACCTCCCAAGGAATGTATCTAGATGCATAGTGAGCACTTTGAACCCCCAAGTGCTTCACAAATTGATCCATAAAAATAAAAAAGTACTTTTTTTCCCACAAAAAAATTATTTTTTCATTTTTACGGACCAATTTGTGAAGCACTTGGGGGTTCAAAGTGCTCACTATGCATCTAAATACGTTCCTTGGGGGGTCTAGTTTCCAAAATGGGGTCACTTGTGGGGGAGCTCCAATTTCTCCTGAGTACATCGATATCTTATGTGTGGCCATAAACCACTGTTTGGGCGCACGGCAGGGCTCAGAAGGGAAGAAGCACCATTTCACTTTTTGAATGTAAAATTAGCTCCAAAATTCAAATGTCGCTCCTTCCCTTCTGAGCCCTGCCGTGCGCCCAAACAGTGGTTTATGACCACATATGAGGTATCGATATACTCGGGAGAATTTGCACAACACATTTTAAGATCCATTTTATCCTGTTACCCATGTGAAAATGAAAGAATTGAGGCTAAAAGCACATTTTTGATAAAAAAAATTAAAATATCCATTTTTTGTTTCCACTTTGCTTTAGTTCCTCTGAAGCACCTGAAGGGTTAATAATATTCTTGAATGTAGTTTTGAGTAGCTTGAGGGGTGCAGTTTTTGGAATGGTTTCACTTTTGGGTGTTTTCTGTCATGTACACCCCTCAAAGGGACTTCACATGTGATGTGGTCACTAAAAAAAATGGTTTTGTAAATGTTGGTTGAAAAATGAAAAATTGCTCATGAACTTTGAACCCTTATAACTTCCTAACAAAAATTTTTCTTTTCCAAAATTGTGCTGATGTGAAGTAGACATGTGGGAAGTATTATTTAATAACTATTTTGTGTCACATAGCGCTCTGGTTTACCAGAAGAAAAATTCAAAATTTGAAAATTGCTAAATTTTCAACATTTTTGCCATATTTTTGATTTTTTCACAAATAAACGCAAAAATTATCTACCTAAATTTAATACTAACATGAAGCCCAATATGTCACGAAAAAACAGTCTCAGAATCGCTAGGATCCGTTGAAGCGTTCCTGAGTTATAACCTCATAAAGGGACAGTGGTCAGAATTGCAAAAAATGGCCAGGTCAGGAAGGCCAAAATAGGCTGGGTCATGAAGGGGTTAAAGGGTTGGGGTATAGGGTAGTCAGGGGAGTTAGGAGGGTTAGGTGAGTTAGGAAGGTTAGAGGGATTAGGGGGTAAGAAGGGTTAGGGAGGAAAGAAGGGTTATGGGGTTAGAAGGGTAAGGGGGTTAGAAAGTATAGGGGCATTAGAAGGGTAAGGTGTAAGAATGGTTAAGGGGGGTTAGAAGGGTAAAGGTTGTTAGTGGGGTTAGAAGGTTTATGGGAGTTAAAAGGGTTAGGTGGTTTAGAAGGGTTAGGGTAGTTAGGGGCTTAGAAGGGTAAGGGGGGTTAGAAGGGTTATGAGGGTTAAAAGGGTTTGAGGGGTTAGAAGGGGTAAGGGAGTTAAATGGGTTAGGGAAGTTAGGGGGGTTGGGGGGGTTAGAGGGTTTAGCTGGGTTTGAAGGATTAGGAGGTTTAGAAGAGTTAGGGTGGTTAGAAGGGTTGGAGGGGTTAGAGAGGTAAGGGGTACAGAATGGTTAGGGGGTTAAAGGGGTTAGGGGTAAGAAGGTTTAGGGGGGTCAGAAGGGTCAGGGGGGATCGGAGGTTAGAAGGGTAAGTGTTAGAGGGGTTAGGGGGGTTAGAAGGGTTGTAGGGCTTAGAGAGATAAGGGGGTTTAGAAGGGTTAGGGGGTTAAAGGGGTTAGGGGGTTAGAAGGGTTAGGGGGGTAAGAAGGGTTGGAGGGGTTAGAGGTTAGGGGGTAAGGAGGGTTAGGTGAGTTAGAAATTTTAGAGGGGTGAAGGGTTAGGGAGGAAAGAAGGGTTAGGGGGTTAGAAGGGTTAGGGGTGTTAGAGGGGTAATGGGGTAAGAAGGGTTATGAAGGAAAGAAAGGATAGGGGGTTAGAAGGGTTAGGGGTGTTAGAAGGGTAAAAGAGGTTAGTGGCTTTAGAAGAGTTGGGGGTTAGAAGTGTTAGGGGGGTTAGAAGGGTTAGGGGCTTGAGAGTGGTAATAGTGGTTAGAAGGGTTAGGGTACTTAGGGGGTTTAGAAGGGTAAGGGGGGTTAGAGTGGTTAGGGTAGTTAGAAGGTTTATGGGGGTTAAAAGGGTTGGAGGGGTTAGCTGGGTTTAAAAGATTAGGAAGTTTAGATGGGTTAGAATGGTTGGAGGGGTTATAGACTTTAGAAGGGTTAGGGGGTTAGAAGGTTTAGGGGATAAGAAGGGTCAGCGGGTTCAGAGGTTAGAGGTTTAGGGGGGTTAAAAGCAGGGGCTGGCTGGCACATTTTGGCCTGGGGTGCAATGACTGAGCTGTGGCCCTGAGGTTGTGACAGCCTTTCTTTAGCCCGATTACCTCAGGCTGCTACATTAAAGTAGCCCAGGTAACATTTGCAGCTACAGGATTAATCTTCAGATAAATAGCATTTTAAACTTGGTTAGCTGATTTACAGGAAAAGTGTTCAGTGAGAAAATTACATTTTATTCCCCTTGATGCCACTCGCTTCCTGTCATAGGTTCAAAGCAAGGAGCCGTTACAGTCACCGCTCACTATAAAGTGAGAGTGCAGTAATAACTGCCTAATACATTTGTATTGGAGGGACATGTGTGGCACTTGCGTTTTCATCGCGATCCGGCACTTCAGGCACTGGACAAATTCCGCTACTAACTGTGGTATTAAGATAAGCCAGAAGTGCCAGATCACGATGAGAACGCAAGTGATGCACATGTCTGGAACTCCTATACAAATGCATTGCACAGAACAGAAAAAGAAAATGTATCCCTAAAACCCCCATCGGTACAGAAACACAGTACAACTACCCTCACCAGTACAGAAATCCATAATCGGAACCACCAACAGTACATAAAGAGAGCATCATAACACCCATTAGTACAGAAATACATGACAAGACCCAAAAGCAGTACAGAAATACATCACCGTAGTAACCACTAGTTGAATACATCACCAGGACCACCATTAGTATAAGAATAAATCAACAGGACCATCATTAGTACATAAAACATCAGAACCACCATCAGTACATGACTAAATCACCAGGACCACTATTTGTATATGAATTTGAGAACCAGAACCACTATCAGTACCTAGTACAGCAATTGTAATGTCAGGTCAGACCTGTATATATTTGTACTGCATGAACCCTCCAACTGCCAGTATGTTCTTAATAATGGTAAGAAGATACAGGGAGTTGTTGTCATAGGTCATCAGACTGCAGATCATACAGGAATCTCAGTACTGATGAAATGCAGGCAGGATAACAAAAAACATTTACATCGAAGTACCTTGTAGGTGCCATCTTCTCTGTTTGGAGTGTGGAGCCCACTGGGACGGGGTACTAGGTGCCGGACCGGGGTACTGCTGGGGATATTATGGCGGTCTTGGTCCAGACCGTGTCCCGGGTTCTCACAAGTAAAAGGGGTATTTACAGGGATAGTATGTTGTGACGCCACCCACGGGTTGTGGTCAGTAAGGGGACCACCGCTGCAGCACAGCTCTGCCACAAGGATAGAGGGATGGATGGGCTGCAGCTGGATGGATGGGCTGCTCCTGGCAGGCTAAAAGGTGTGTAATGCACAGGTCAATATACCTGAAATCAGACACAGAAACTGAAGCAGGGTTCACCGGGTTTACTCTCAAGTTCTTCTAAGTCACACAGTTCACGGTACTGTTCAGTTGTTAACAGCTTACAGTTAACTCGAGTAACACTTAACCCTCTGCAGCCAGGCTGTCGCTCTGAGACACCTCACTCCTTCTATATGTCCTTCCAGGCTTGTTCTCTTTCTCTCTGTTCTCCCTGCGGATTGTATGGCGGCAGCTCGACCCCTTGTGTGTAGCTTCCCCCTATGTGTGTGGGCGGTAAGCCGGGTCCTCGTGGTTGCTGCTGGGCCTCCAACCCTTTTGATAGGAACACAGACCTGGAATATGTGTTCCCCGCTGGTTTGTCTGGGGAGCCGGTGTATGACTTCAGTTCCCCTCAGAGCCGACACTCTAGTGTTTGCCTAGCCTGCAGTAACCCTGTCTTTCAAAGTGTTACCAGGCTCCTTCTAACCCATATGAATTCCAGTTACTTGAAGGGGAATCTACCCCGCCTGTAGTTGGTCGGTGCTGCCGTATTCCTCGGACCCGGTGATACCGGTCCGGGCTCTGTCCTCACACTCCCTTGGGATGCCGGCTATGGACGAGCTTTCTCTCCATGGATCTGTGTCTCTGTGGATTCTGAGTCTCCAGAGAGCCCAACCCCACCGGGATATGTCACTTTCTGTCTGCTGCTCTTTGCTGCTCGGCTCACTCTGACCTACTAACTCCTTCCTCCTCTTTTCCTCTATTTGTACTGGTCTACCACCTCACCTTCCTTCCTTCCCACCCACTTTCCTCTAAACCCCACCACCCCTTGCCCACCTAGAGTCCCGGGCTCCGGGTTGGGTGCTGTGCTCCTGTGGGTGTGTGTGCTGTGAGGGTGTTTGGTGCACAAACTGTCTACCTTCTGCCTGGCTACAGTTCCAGCTCCATGACTATGAGAAGCATTTGAGAAAAGTTAAGATGTCACACTATGCAGCTGGAGACAGAGCTGGGGCGCTCCTGGCCAGGAGACTAAAAAAACGACCTGCTATGACAATGATTGACTCTATGAATACTGCAGATGGCGGGGTAGTGAGGAGCCCAGAGGAGATAGCGGAGACGTTTGCGGTATTTTACGAATCCCTGTACAACCTGAGAGATTGTAGAGAGACAACCCAGCCTGACTTGGACGAGGTTAATACCTTTCTTGAGACCCTGTCACTCCCGTCACTGACTAAAGACCAACTGTCAGAACTAAATAGGCCCATGTCGACACAAGAAATCGCCAAAATTATTTCCTCCACTAAACCCTCCTCGGCCCCGGGCCCAGATGGCTTTTCCAATACATACTATAGAACCTTTGCAGCCGAGCTGTCCCCGTATCTTTTACGAGTATTCAACTTGTGGCAGGCGAAGGGAGCCAACTCACCCGCTGCCTTGGAGGCGATCATCACCACCATACCTAAACCGGGCAAACCACATGATTCTCCTGCTAGCTACAGGCCTATTTCTCTGCTAAATTGCGACCTGAAGATATTCTCAAAATTACTGGCGTCCAGACTTGCTCGAGTTCTACCTTCCTTAATTCAATGCTAAGGACGGCACCAGAAGGATGGTGGACCTGGTAAAAGTGGCAGAGCTTAGGGGGGTCCCCAGTGCATTCCTGTTGCTTGATGCTGAAAAGGCCTTTGATAGGGTGCACTGGGGATACCTTCGGGCTGTCTGAGGGAAGTTTGGCTTTGAGGGGCCGATTGTGTCGGCAATCCTTAGCCTTTACTCCCGCCCGAATGCCAGAGTCCTCGCCTCCGGGTTCCTGTCCAGAAGCTTCCAAATTACCAATGGCACGAGGCAGGGTTGCCCGCTTTCACCGGTAATCTTCGCCTTGGTGGTAGAACCTCTTGCGGCCCTGATCCGGGCTGACCCGCTGATATCGGGAATCGCGGTTGGAGAACTGGACCATAAAATAGGCCTGTACGCAGACGATATCATAATTGCTTGCACAAACCTTGAAATTTCTCTCCCTGCGACTATGTCGGCTCTCACTAAATTTGCACGAGTGTCCCTATATAAGCTAAACGCTTCAAAATCTATGGTACTGCCAATATGTGTCCCGTTGTCTTTGTCTTCCAGCTTATCAGAGAGACTCCCCTTTTAATGGTGCCCGGGTGGCATAACATACTTAGGCATCATTCTAGGCCCCACTCCTCAGATAGTACAAGCTAATGTTGAGGTTCTGGTGAAAGCTTTGTCGGATGGCATGAGTAAACACCCCCTACATGCCTTGACATGGATGGCGAGAACGCAGGCGTTTAAGATGATGCTTTTACCTAAGATTCTCTACTGTTTCCGCTGTGTGCCTGTTGCTATACCTGGCAAGTTAATGAACAAACTATATCTAATTGTGGGGTCTTGGTTTGTCTTTTGGTCCAAAACACGTAAGCTTGTGAGCCCCTACACGGCTCCCCACGGATCACAAGTCCTATCCACTAAATTCTTATCTCAAGTGAGCAAAGGACAAAATAGAAAATAAATTCTCTTACCATAGCAGATTCTGGTCAGACGACCATTGCACTCAGTGCTGTATGCAGCTCTGCCCAGGTTTTAACTGAAGGCATTGTGAATGCAAGACACCAGCCCCAATCACTAACGACCTCCATTCACACAGAGGGAGTGACTACTGGTTGTCCTGCACACACAATGGGCTCCATATAGGGCGCAGTTCACACAGGCCTGCACAGTGTATGCCCAGCCTCTTACATTAACCCCCATCTCAGTAGGCGGGCTGTTACGGCATTCAACACCGCTACCTGCGCCAGAACAAACGCACCCATACGGCCCAGCTGCACACAGCAACAAAAAGAGTGCAAGAAAAACCAAAAATGACAGAAAACTGACATTATGGAAATTTAGTTAGTTTTAAACTATATCAAATTGTGGGGTCTTGGTTTGTCTTTTGGTCCAAAACATGTAAGCTTGTGAGCCCCTACACGGCTCCCCACGGATCACAAGTCCTATCCACTAAATTCTTATCTCAAGTGAGCAAAGGACAAAATAGAAAATAAATTCTCTTACCATAGCAGACGGTGGTCTGGTTGAATGCTGTAACAGCCCGCCTACTGAGATGGGGGTTAATGTAAGAGGCTGGGCATACACTGTGCAGGCCTGTGTGAACTGCGCCCTATATGGAGCCCATTGTGTGTGCAGGACAACCAGTAGTCACTCCCTCTGTGTGAATGGAGGTCGTTAGTGATTGGGGCTGGTGTCTTGCATTCACAATGTCTTCAGTTAAAACCTGGGCAGAGCTGCATACAGCACTGAGTGCAATGGTCGTCTGACCAGAATCTGCTATGGTAAGAGAATTTATTTTCTATTTTGTCCTTTGCTCACTTGAGATAAGAATTTAGTGGATAGGACTTGTGATCCGTGGGGAGCCGTGTAGGGGCTCACAAGCTTACGTGTTTTGGACCAAAAGACAAACCAAGACCCCACAATTTGATATACCGTATATACTCGTGTATAAGCCGACTTTTTCAGCCCAAAAATTGGGCTGAAAAGTCCCCCCTCGGCTTATACACGAGTATATACATAGTGTGTGCTGAGTGTGACGGGGACGGGGGCTCTGACTGGGGGCAGGAGGAGGCAGGAGGGGGCTGCAGTGACACCGCGCGGTCACGTGGGCCCGCCTCATTGATATGCACGCATCCCCCTGTCCGTCCCCGGCAAGGGGATGCAGTGCATATTGCCGGACACAGCCCCTGGCGGCCCCCGGCAGTGGTATGCATCCCCAAACCCCCCCCCCCCCGCCTAGTACCGGGTCCCCATGCTGCGGCACAGCATACAGTAGTTTATACACTACCATCTCTCCCTGCAGCGCGCGGCTCCTCCATGTCCCAGCCGGCATCTTCCTGTAGTGTCATGTGACTGGCGCGTCCGCTCGTCACATGACACTACAGCAACAAGCCGGGCGGGAGATGGAGGAAGCGCGTGCTGCAGGAGATGGTAATGTATGAGCTACTGTATGCTGTGCCGCAGCATGGGGGCCCGGTACTAGGCGGGGGGGCTGTATACCACTGCCGGGGGCCCTGTATATCACACTGCTGGGGGTTGCAGTATACACCTGTGCTGGGGGCTGCTGTATACACCTGTGCTGGGGGCTGCTGTATACACCTGTGCTGGGGGCTGCTGTATACACCTGTGCTGGGGGCTGCTGTATACACCTGTGCTGGGGGCTGCTGTATACACCTGTGCTGGGGGCTGCTGTATACCGCAATTCTGGGGGCCACCCTCGTCTTATACGCGAGTCAATAGGTTTTCCCAGGTTTTGGGGGCAAAAGTAGGGGGGTCGGCTTATACACGGGTCGGCTTATACACGAGTATATACGGTAGTTTAAAGTTAATGAACAAACTGCAGTCCCTGACTAATAGATACATATGGGCTGACAAAAAACCGAGGGTCCCCAAAAGAGTTATGTCACTTCACATGAATAAAGGAGGGATGGGGGTCCCAGACTTAAAGTCTTATCATGGGGCAGTCATATTAGAGGAAGCAAAGAGGTTCTGAACATCTGCTGGAGACCTAGGTTGGATGCAGATTGAGAGTTTTGCTGACGGGGTCGGACTCCAGGGACTTCGGACTATTCTCGAGGCAGAATCCTTGACCAAACTAAAAAGGAAATTTAAACTAGACACGACACGTACCCTGCTTCTCCACTGGAGGGGTCTACCAAAAGCCTGGACTACATTACCGGCCTTTGACATTTCTCTGAATACACTTCGCCTACATTTACCCTACTTAGAGATTCCTAAATGGGAAGTGGTGGGAATTCACACACTAGCAGACTTAATGACGGAAAGAGACTTGGTGTCATTTGACACATTGACGGAATGTGACCCATCCTTACGAACTTTGTTCCTACAATACCTCCAACTGAGACATTTCATGGCCACTGAGGCTAGAGACTGGTTGACGGGGAGACAATCTCCTTCTGCCTTCCTGGGATTCCTTCTGTCCACCCCATCAGATCTGAAGGGTTTATCCCGGATATATAAGGCTCTCCTGGCCAGGGGCGACCCGGAGAAATTGGTTTACATGCAGAAATGGGAGGAAGACCTCCAGTTTACTACAGAGAGAGAGAACTGGGAGAAAGCGACCCAACGCATGGCTTAACTTACCAGGTGTATCAACCATCTAGAGAACTTAAAGAAATTACATTTTCGCTGGTACCTTCCGCCAGTCCGTTTGGCCAGATTTGGGAGACATGCCTCCCCTTTGTGCTGGAGACTATGTGGACAGAAGGGTAATCTTGCCCACATGTGGTGGTCCTGCCCGAGAGTCACCCCCTTTTGATTTCTGGTCGAGCGCCTGATCCAGTCGGTCACGGGTTTTATGATCCCTCTTTCGCCACAATTGGCACTCCTACATATTGGCCTGGAGTTATATCCCCCCATTATGTGGAGGACCCTGACTTATATCCTGGTGGCTGCCAGGCTGGCCTTGGCATCCGACTGGAAGGCGCAGACCCCACCTAATTTATCGGAAGTGGTGAACAGGGTAAACTCTATTTTTGCTCATGAATATTACCTGGCGCAAAACCTGCCAACTAGAAAACAGACTTTGGATGCATGGCACATATGGGCTTCTCATCCTCTTGCTACACCAATCCCTTCTTAATACCGAATGTAAGGTGTACTATGGAACATGTTCTAGCCATGGTGTAGACTCGGTACCTTTAAGTTTAATTTTAGTCTGAATGTGAGTTTAGACTTAAGTATAAGCTCACGTTTCTGAAGTTTTCCAAAGCTTTACTGTAGATGTTCTTTACAGAGTATTGTCCACGGAGTCTGTACCGGGACCGGGTTGCTCCCACCCTGTCCGGGTCCTCAGCTTCCTCCTGCTGCGCTGTGTGTGTGGCCCTGCTGCTGGCACTGTCTCTCCTCACAGGTACCCCCTTGGCTAGGCAACTTGAGTCTTCCTTGTGCTTCTGACCCCACCGTGTTGCTTCGCTCAGGTACAGTGTCGATCTACAACCTCCACTATCCCGGTATTTACTGTGCTCTGTGTGTCAGTCACAGTTTCGGATCCGGTATCCGATCTGTGCGCTCCTCTGGGGAGAGTGGTGCTGTCACTCAGTCTCCCAGATGTGTTCCTCTGTCTTCTGTACTCCTTCCTTCAGACCCTGGCTAGGCCTGGAATCGATGAGAAGACTGTAGAGAAGCCTGACGCAGCTCCTTTACACTACAGTCTCTCTCAGTTCTCCCAGGAACTTGACTCTTCACAGTACTGCTGCGTACTGAACTAACTACTTCCTCTTGACCCGGAGTATATAAGGGAGCTGGTTTAGCTCCCCCTCCTGGCACAGAGGTGCTAGTGTAGTGTCAGTGTTGTGTGGGGAGGGAACCCGTGTGATGTTACTGTGGCACATTAACCCTTGGGGTGCCACACTGGCTGTCCCCCTATGCAGCTCTTGTGATGGTCAATGCTGTTATTTAGGTTAAATTGCTGTATTGGCACTTCACTATAAAGAATTGGGCTTTGGGTTGCAGATTGGGCACTCGGTCTCGTAAAGGTTCGCCATCGAAGGATCCACCAAGGCAACCTTACGCCTTTTAGGCGGAGTAGCAAGTATAGGGGGATGCGGATGGGATATAGCAGACATAAAAGATTGGACCTCATTCCTAATAAGGGACTTTATACTGTCCATGAGGGAGGGTTGTTCCCCACGTAAGACCTCATCCGTGCAAGGTTGGCAAAGCTTCTTTATGTGCGAAGCAGGTAATTTCACCGAGCAGACCCCATACTTTCGGGCAGAAGACTTATCTTTCTCCTTTCTGGGGCCAGACGTTTTGTTCCTCTAAAGAGAGAACGAGAGACCTATAAGGCACCAGAAGAACCCAGACCCAGTGGAATGGGGGACCCATATCCTGCTACACAGTAGGTGGATGAACGCTGGGCTTTGCAGCTGCAGGCACGAGAACTTTATCACTGTCCATGACAGCCAGCAAGTACTACCCAGGCCCACCCTGGTAACCCTCCTAGAGCAAAGAGATCAGAGGAATGACAGGGGGATGGCTGAAAGCACCTGGAGCCTCCTAGCGACCACCCAGACACAGAGGCCTACCTGGACAGGAAGAAGACCGGGTCTATGTAGCCGGGTCTCAGCGTCAAAACACTCCTCCTCTGGGTCCAGCCGACCGCCCCAACACGCAGGAGCTCTGGAGATAGACTGCCCCAAAAACTCTGGAGCCCTGGATAGGGTGCCAGGGGACGCCAGCCGGCCGGCAGCGCGTGATCCCATTCAGGAACGTGAAACCGGAAGTGACGTGGTAATCTCCATGACGTCACTTCTGGTCCGCGCGAACACCGGCCGCCGACGCCCCGAGAGGAGGAGGACGCGGGGGAGCTCAGAGAGGTCCTGGCCATACACCGCACCGCTTTGCTCCCCCAAGAGAGTGCAGGTGTTGCGGGGAGAAGGTCCTGGATCACATCCAGGGTGGCACCGGGAGCCGCACCAGCAGGCAGGAGAGCTGAAGCCCCCAGACCTCAGCCGCCCAGCTATGTGAGTAAACAGTGCCCCTAGTAGCCGGCCATAGGCAGCACCGCAGAAACTTTTTCATGCCCCATAGGGGACAGGAAAAACACTGGTGGGTGCAAGAAGAAGAGGGGTATTTAACCTCTTTGTGTTTCCTGTCCCCTATTTAGGGTGGGGAGGCAACCTCCTTCCTCTGTCGTGGAATGTGACTACACAAAATTGGGTCTCTGCCCACTTTGATGCCAGTTTTGATGCCCAGAACCCATTTGTGCCAGGCTGGAGTGACATGACTTTGATGTGGGGCATCAGTAGGTATGTAAATCAGGTGTTAGATCAGTGACCCAAAGCCATTTAACCCCTCAAAAACAGCTGTTACTTATTCAAATCAGTGAAAATTGGATCTCTGCCCACTTTGATGCCAGTTTTGATGCCCAGAACCCATTTGGGCCAGGCTGGAGTGACATGAATTTGATGTGGGGCATCAGTAGGTATGTAAATCAGGTGTTAGATCAGTGGCTCAAAGCTATTTAACCCCTTCAATACCATACCTCAGTGCCCACTTTGATGCCCATTTTTGTGCCAGTCTTCTCATTTTTGTACCCGTTTTTATGTGTATTCACAGCAGGGCACATGACTGCAGAGTATTATATACTTAGAATGGTTTATTTCTATTGAAAAACCTGTAAAAATCAGAAATAAAACATAGCAGAATAAGGAACTGCCCAATAAGAAACCTACCTCAGCATCGTGTGGGAGGCGCCATTTTCCTTCACACAACAACTTCTGTCACTGTGTGAGCACCGCGGAGAGAAGAAGGAGGAGGCCCGGGAATCCTGCCCTCATCACAGATCAATGGCGGCTGGGTCTCCTCCTGCACAGACCGTCTGGGTGAGTGTGAGGGATGGAGGAGAGGGAGACGGGCTCAATATGGAGGAGGGGGAGACGGGCTCAATATGGAGGAGACGGGCTCAATATGGAGGAGAGGGGCTCAATATGGAGGAGGAGGAGACGGGCTCAATATGGAGGAGAGGGAGAGGAGCTCAATATGGAGGAGGGGGAGAGGGGCTCAATATGGAGGGGGGGGGAGAGGGGCTCAATATGGAGGGGGGGGGAGAGGGGCTCAGTATGGAGGAGAGGGAGAGGAGCTCAATATGGAGGAGGGGGAGAGGGGCTCAATATGGAGGGGGGGGAGAGGGGCTCAGTATGGAGGAGGGGGAGAGGGGCTCAATATGGAGGGGGAGAGGGGCTCGGTATGGAGGAGGGGGAGAGGGGCTCAATATGGAGGAGAGGGGCTCAGTATGGAGGAGGGGGAGAGGGGCTCAATATGGAGGAGAGGGGCTCAGTATGGAGGAGGGGGAGAGGGGCTCAATATGGAGGAGGGGGAGACGGGCTCAATATGGAGGAGGAGAGGAGCTCAGTATGGAGGAGGGGGAGAAGGGCTCAATATGGAGGAGGAGAGGAGCTCAATATGGAGGAGAGGAGCTCTGTATGGAGGAGGAGAGGAGCTCAGTATGTAGGAGAGGGAGAGGGGTTCAGTGTCAAGGAGGGGGAGAGGGGCTCAGTGTGGAGGAGGGGGAGAGGGGTTCAGTGTGGAGGAGGGGGAGAGGGGCTCAGTATGGAGGAGAAGGTGAGGGGCTATGTGTGGAGGAGGGGGAGAGGGGCTCAGTGTGGAGAAGAGGAGAGAGGGCTCAGTGTGGAGGAGGACAGGGCTCAGTGTGGAGGAGTAGAGGGGCTCAGTGTGAAGGAGGGGAGAGGGCTCTGTGAAGGAGGGGGAGGGGCTCAGTGTGAAGGAGGGGGGAGGGCTCAGTGTGGAGGGGGAGAGGGCCTCAGTGTGGAGGAGGGGAGAGGGCCTCAGTGTGGAGGAGGGGAGAGGGCCTCAGTGTGGAGGAGGGGGAGAGGACCTCAGTGGAGGAGGGGAGAGGACCTCAGTGTGGAGGAGGGGGAGAGGGCCTCAGTGTGGGAGGAACGGGAGAGGGCCTCAGTTGCAGGAGGGGGAGGAGGGCTCAGTGTGCAGGAGGGGGAGAGGGTCCTCTGTATGGGGAGGGGGAGGAGGTCTCAGTTGGAGGAGGGGGAAGAGGGGCTCAGTGTGGAGGAGGGGAGAGGGCCTCAGTGTGAGGAGGGGGAGAGGGCCTCAGTGTGAGGAGGGGGAGAGGGCCTCAGTGTGGAGGAGGGGGAGAGGGCCTCAGTATGGAGGAGGGGAGAGGGGCTCAGTGTGAGAGGAGGGGAGAGGGCTCAGTGTGAGGAGAGGGAGAGGGGTCTCGATATGGAGGAGGGGAGAGGGGCTCAGTTGGAGGAGGGGAGAGGGGCTCATGTGAAGTAGGGGAGAGGGGCTCATTGTGAAGTAGGGGAGAGGGGCTCATGTGAAGTAGAGGGAGAGGGCTCGTATGGCGGAGGGGGAGAGGGGCTCAGTATGGAGGAGGGGGAGAGGGGCTCATGTGAAGTAGGGGAGAGGGGCTCAGTTGGAAGAGGGGGCTTAAATCTTTTTATTACTATTTTTGGGAGTCGTCGGAGATGAAGGAACAGTGAATAGTCTAAAATGTATTACCTGACATTTCCATTTCCTGGAGTCCTACGGGCAGCACAGGGCACATGTGCTGTGAGGATGATCAGGAAATGTTTTTTTTTTCTTGTAGGTGTTTTTCTTATTATTTCTGACATTCATACCAAATGTGTTATTTAAACAAAAAAAAGGAGAGTGAAACCAGTGCTGATTGGCTCCATGGATCATGTGACATAATGTCATGCAATACCCCTGGACACTAGGGGAGTATAATTGGAGATGAATGTTATTATTTTACTGGGGAAGGGGGAATGTAGTAATTAAGCTGAGCACATCCACCGCAAGTCCCTGTTTAACACGGGGACGCGGGTGTATGCGCTCGGGTGCAGATTGGCGTGCGCTCCCCATCCGCACCCATTCACTGCCATGTATGAGTTGTACGCATGCGGATGCCTGCGTACAAATTACAGACTCTCATCTGCACCCTGAACGCGACATGTCACGTTCCTGGTGCGGACGAGAATGTATGATTTGTACGCAGGCATCCGCATGTGTACAAATCATACATGGCAGTGAATGGGTGCGGATGGGGAGCGCACACCAATCTGCACCCAAGCGCATACACCCGTGTCCCCATGCTAAACATAGGGACTTGCGGTGTATGCGCTCAGCTTGCAGTTCCCCTCCGCAGGACGCTGCGGAGGGGAACGCAAGTGTGATGCCAGCCCTGGGGGGCTTTAGGTAGGTGACAGGTTCCCTTAAAGTGTTGATCAGCAATAGCTTCGGTCTCTGCGGTGTCGGCTCATGTTTCATTGTGTGCACATTTGCCAGCACATATTGCAAATTCAACCCTGGGCAGAGTGGGTCATGGTGGTTGTCTTAGGTTTTGGCTGCACCCAAGCCCCCTGGGCATCGGCCACATTTGCCTGCTGTTGGTCCTGGAGATGGTTTTTTATCAGGCTTAGGGCAGAGACAGACTTATACAAGCTGCATGCATGTGTCTTGCATGCATCACACATGACTCACCCAGAACGTCCTCCGTCTTTTCTGAATGGGAGCGTGGAGCTGATTGTGTTTCTCTGCAGCTCTACGCTCCCCTTCAGAGAGGCAGGGGCCATTCCGGGTGAGTTATGTGAGATGCATGCGACAAACTCACATGCAGGTTGCATGGTGTGTCTCTGCCCTTAGTGGCATATTGCTTTTTCATATTGCACATGAAGAATAAAAATAAATTCCAAAGAACATCTACAGAGGGGAAAAAAAGTATTTAGTCAGCCGCCAACTGTGCAAGTTCTCCCACTTATAAAGATGAGGTCGGCCTGTAATTGACATCATAGGTGACCTCAACTATGAAAGACGAAATGAGAAAACAAATCCTGAAAATCACATTGTCTGATTTGGAAAGATTTTTTTTCAAATTTTGGTGGAAAATAAGTATTTGGTCAATAACAAAAATTAATCTCAATGCTTTCTTCTATCTCCTTTGTTGGCAATGACAGAGGTGAGATGTTCTCTGTAAGGCTTCACAAGGTTGGCACACCCTGGTGCTGGTATGTTGGCACACCCGGGTGCTGGTATGTTGGCACACCCGGGTGCTGGTATGTTGGCACACCCGGGTGCTGGTATGTTGGCCCATTCCTCTGTGCAGATCTCCTCTAGAGCAGTGATGTTTTGGGGCTGTCACAGGGCAACACAGACTTTCAACTTCCTCCAAAGGTTTTCTATGGGGTTTAGATCTGGAGACTGGCTAGGCCACTTCAGGACTTTGAAATGCTTCTTACTAAGCCGCTCCTTCATTGCCCTGGCAGTGTGCTTGGGATTATTGTCATGCTGAAAGACCCAGCCACATTTCATCTTCAATGCCCTTGCTGATGGAAGGACTCAAAAGGACTCAAAATTTCACGATACATGGCCCCATTCATTCTTTCATGTACACGGATCAGTCGTCCTGGTCCCTTGGCAGAGAAACAGCCCCAAAGCATTATGTTGCCACCCCCATGCTTCACAGTAGGTATGGTGTTCTTTGGATGCAAGTCAGCATTCTTTCAACTCCAAAGACGAGTTGTGTTCCTACCAAACAGTTCTACTCTGGTTTCATCTGACCATATGACATTTTCCCAATACTCTTCTGGATCATCCAAATGCTCTCTAGTAAACTTCAGAGGGGCCCGGACATGTAATGGCTTAAGCAGGGGGACACGTCTGGCACGGCAGGATCTGAGTCCCTGGTGGTGTAGTGTGTTACTGATGGTAGCCTGTGTAACGTTGCTCCCAGCTCTCTGCAGGTCATTCACTAGGTTCCCCGTGTGGTTCTGGGAGTTTTGCTCACCGTTCTTGAAATCATTTTGACCCCATGGGGTAAGATCTTGTGAGGAGACCCCGATCGAGGGAGATTATCAGTGATCTTGTATGTCTTCCATTTTCTAATCCCCCGGTTGATTTCTTCACACCTTGCCTATTGCAGATTCAGTCTTCCCAGCCTGGTGCAGGGCTACAATTTTGTTTCTGGTGTCTTTCGACAGCTCTTTGGTCTTCACCATAGTGGGGTTTGAAGTGTGACTGTTTGAGGCTGCGGCCAGGTGTCATTTATACTGATAACAAGTTCAAACAGGTGCCAGTACTACAGGTAATGGGTGGAGGACAGAGGAGCCTCCAGTACTACAGGAAATGAGTGGAGGACAGAGGAGCCTCTTAAAGACCTGTTTCACACATCCGTGCCTCCAGCACATATGCGGTCCGTGCCGACAAATGCCGGAGGCACGGACATACGGGGACATATAATCCCCTATAGTCCTCTTCACATTTGTTTTGTGGCGCACACCGTGTCGCTGTGTGTTGCAGATGCGTGTACATGAGCTCTACATGGCGACATGTACTTTTTTTTTTTTTTGCGGAAGCACGGACCGCTTTTGCTCCAAAAAGTCCTGCACACGGATGTTCACAGTGTAACATTCGTGTGCACGGACCACGGACAAAAAGCTAAAAGTGTCACAATAAAGAATTTCATACTCACCTCTCTCCAGCGGTGTCTGCTCCTCTCACTTCCGGTGCCGCTCATTAGGCTCATGAATATTCACTTCACTGAGCCTGACAGCAGACCGGAAGTGAGAGGAGCAGTCAGCGCTGGAGGGAGGGGAGTATGCGGTGCCAGGTTGTCCATGTGCTATCTGTGGATAGCACACGTGTCACATGATCCGTGACACATCTTACAAGCACCGCCCACAAACGGCCTTGTCTCATACGTCCATGGGTTAACGGATGTGTGAAACAGGCCAAAGACGTAGTAAGTCAGGTTTCACATTGCGGGTTTGATCCGATCCGTGGCTGTCCGTGTAAACCGGACATCCCCGGACCGGATTTTGGCCCCATAGTAGCCTATGGGGCCGGATAGAAGCCGGATGGCAGCTCTCTGGGTAAATGTAGAGTGGATTCCCCTCCATGCATCTTATTGGGTGAGAACTATTGGATTTGCACGTTTGGCACTTTTGTGTTCATTTCTGCACATTGTCACTTTATAATTATGCCTATTTTACCGTAGAATTTATTAAAAGTTATATTTTATTCTCTCCCTGCTGCAATCTGTATAAACTTCTGAGAGATTATTGGGTTTAGCTATCTCCACCGTCTGAGGTTCAGCTGCAGCTTAGATATCTACAGCAACTGAGGTGTCTGGTAAGAGGTTCTGCAGCAGCTGCAGGGGCGAACATACTCTGATGCATCCTGAAGACAAGTGGTCAAATAGCGCCACCTCCCCCTCACGTCAGGAAGAGAAGCGTCTTCCAGAGGGCCTGCTCTCCTCCTCACACAGGGCCCCCCCCCATAGGGAATGTGTGCAGTGCATGTATAATGTATGTGCAGTGCTATATAGGTAATGTGTGCATGTATAATGTATGTACTGTATAGGGAATGTGTGCAGTGCATGTATAATGTATGTGCAGTGCTATATAGGTAATGTGTGCATGTATAATGTATGTGTACTGTATTGGGAATGTGTGCATGTATAATGTATGTGTACTGTATAGGGAATGTGTGCATGTATAATGTATGTGTACTGTATTGGGAATGTGTGCATGTATAATGTATGTACTGTATAGGGAATGTGTGCATGTATAATGTATGTACTGTATAGGGAATGTGTGCATGTATAATGTATGTACTGTATAGGGAATGTGTGCATGTGTAATGTATGTACTGTATAGGGAATGTGTGCAGTGCATGTATAATGTATGTGCAGTGCTATATAGGGAATGTGTGCATGTGTAATGTATGTACTGTATAGGGAATGTGTGCATGTGTAATGTATGTACTGTATAGGGAATGTGTGCATGTGTAATGTATGTACTGTATAGGGAATGTGTGCATGTGTAATGTATGTACTGTATAGGGAATGTGTGCAGTGCATGTATAATGTATGTGCAGTGCTATATAGGTAATGTGTGCATGTATAATGTATGTGTACTGTATAGGGAATGTATGCATGTATAATGTATGTGTACTGTATAGGGAATGTGTGCATGTGTAATGTATGTACTGTATAGGGAATGTGTGCAGTGCATGTATAATGTATGTGCAGTGCTATATAGGGAATGTGTGCATGTATAATGTATGTACTGTATAGGGAATGTGTGCAGTGCATGTATAATTATTGTGCTGTGCTATATAGGGAATGTGTGCATGTATAATGTATGTACTGTATAGGGAATGTGTGCAGTGCATGTATAATTATTGTGCAGTGCTATATAGGGAATGTGTGCATGTATAATGTATGTACTGTATAGGGAATGTGTGCAGTGCATGTATAATTATTGTGCTGTATAGGGAATGTGTGCATGTAGAATGTATGTGACACAGGCACCACCTGATTCACTCTTTCCTGGGCTTGGCTGAAGACCTTCATGGCCACTTTAAGCGGCCGTCACACGCTACGATATCTTGAAAGATATCGCTTAAACGCGCCAGATTAAACATCGCTTGAACGATGTCTGTGCGTGTGACGGCAAGATACGACGAGCGAGAAATGATAAAATCGCAAGATCAAGATCTGAGCTGTGGACCTCACATCTAGCGATTAACGATTTAACAATCTGCTTCATCGTGGTGTATGACATCACGATGAATGATCTCCCAGCGGCAGAGCCTATGCTGGGAGATGGTAACTATGGTACACGTCGGGTTACTAAGCGATGCGTGGCGCCTAGTAACCCGATGTGTACCATAGTTACCAGCGATCTTGCTGGTCCACATCGCTGGTGAGTCTGTCTGTGTGACATCTCACCAACGATGTGAGCGATATTGTAAGCGATCGCGCGTGCACGTGATCGCTTACAATATCACTACCGGTATGGTAGCGTGTGACGGCCGCCTTACACACACCAACTTATCTGTCCAACTTCTGACCAACTTGCTGGTTGCAGTGAAATCATGGACACATTGTTACATTGTACACAGCAAAAAATGGAGCAATGTGTCCATGATTTCACTGCAACCAGTAAGTTGGTCAGAAGTTGGACAGATAAGTTGGTGTGTGTAAAGTGGCCCTTATGGACACCGCATAGACCACAGAGGAGAGAAGGTGCTGTGCAGGCTGTCTGTGTGCAGGCTGTCTGTGTGTGTGTGTTTGTTCAGGCTGTGTGTGTGTGTGTGCTGCGCAGGCTGTGGGTGTTTGTTTGCGCAGGTTGTGTGTGTGCATTGTGTGCTAGTCCTGGTGCTGCACTGCAGGGATAAAGACAAGTAATTAAAGACTTTGTACCAATGTGGGGTCATCGGTCAGGATGGGAGACGGTGGAGGACTGTCTGGAACTACATAGGGCAAATGATCATAAATGCTGCACACTGTGCCCCATTGCCCCTCCATCTTGGATAGTCACATGTGAAATGCCCCTGCATGCTGTGTGTGCCCGTCTATGTATGTAATGGTCCATTACATACATGATTCAAGCAAAATATCCAGATAGAGGTTCGCACACACAGCGTGCAGGGGCATCTTACATGTGACTATGCAAGATGGAGGGGCAGTGGGGCATTTGCCCCATGTAGTTTCAGTCCACTCCTCATATTTTGCCCAAAACTGTAAGGCTGTGTGCGCATGATGTGTATTTAGTGCAGATTTTGTTGCATATATGGTGTATATACGCAGCAGATCTGCACTAAATCTGAAGCAGCATAGATTGTAATGTAAGTCAATGTGCATGCAGGACACCTGTGCCGATGCCGCGGGTTTTCCCATTGCGGTTATGCTGTGATTTTTAGTGCTGGACAATCTGCAGTGTCAAGTCGTGCTGTGGATTTTCCCGGACCGACACAAATCCAATTCCCTGTCACAATCTCACCCAGGGCGAGCCCTCACCCCAGAAACACAGAAACAAGGCTTATGCCCTATGTTATAATGTGTGTAAATGGGATTCCATTGTTTTATGACTGTATATAATATGTGGGGACCTGTTGATTGTGGAGAAATGAAATCTTTTTTATAATCCCTGTTTGAAGACCTGTTTGGCTTTTTCAGCCGACGTCTCTGCCTCCTCCACGCACTGCGCTGCCGTATTTGGCGGAGGAGCACAAGCTACATTTTATTTGGAGGTGTCACTAGCATGAGATGACACACGCAGGACAAAAATCTGCACCTACGCCAAATATGCCCCAAAAATCGCATTGTTTGCATTACACCTTTTCTGGTGAGTGTTTTGTCAGAAGGTGCAGATTTTTGCCTCCAAATATCCACACCTGTATTTTGCCATGTTCACATAGCCCTGGGCTCTGTACACACAGCTTGTTTGTGCTCTGTTTAGGACATCCGTGTTTGGTGCATTTTCTTCAGACAAAACGGTTTCTCCTCCCCCCCCCCCCCCCTCCTTTTTTTTTTTTTTGGTGAAAAACCATCACAGTCGCATCTTCTATTTGTGTTGCTTTTTGCTCCACTTTTTTAGTGCTGCAGTTTTGCTTTTCCAAAGGACAACCACAGTACTATAAGCAGAGGCAGGGGGGACACCGACCCTTTAACACCTTCCCCAAGGTCCGCGGTGACCGGTGACTGGTGATGGTGGGTTTACACGTTGCGATATCGGCGTCCAACTCCGACCAAAAGTCACGTGGTTCGCGAGTTGGACCCGATATCGTTTGCGCGTTGTACGGTGTGAACGTACAACGCGATGCAGGAACGATGGCAAAACGATATCGGGGGTCGAATGAGCGTGCTATTCAACCGCCCGATATCGGATGCCGGGTGTAGCCGCATCGTCCTGTCTGACAGCCCAACTCCGATGTGTACTGCCACGTCACCCATTCACTCCCATGTTAAATGGTCGTTCCTGGGTTGGGGGGCGTACACATCGTCGGGACGTTGTATCCCGATATCGTGCTGTCTAAACCAGCGATGCGATGCAATGAAAAGCGCGCTCAAAAGCGTGCTGCCGCGTCGTTGGCTACGATATCGGGCCGATATCGGGACATGTAAACCCACCATTACTTCCGGGTATCGGGCTGAGTCACATAGGGTCTGGTCCTGTAAGGCTGGTTTCACACTGCAGTTTTTTTTCCTGATCAGGTTTGTGTGTCAAAACCAGGAGTGTCTCCAAAACCCAGAACATGGGTCAACTTTTCAATTATAGATTTTCTCTGCAAGTTCCTCTCCTGGTTTTGGCTCAGAAACCTAATCGAACCTGATCAGGGAAAAACTGCGGTGTGAAACCAGCCTAAGGCCGGTTTCACACATCCGTGTTACCATGGATGTGTGGAACAAGGCTGTTTGGGGGCGGGGCATAGACCCATGTGTCACGGTCGTGTGACACGATGGGTGCTGTCCGTGTGCTATCCGTGCATCCACGGATAGCACACGGACAGCCTGTCACCGCATACTCGCCTCCCTCCAGCGCCGCTGCTCCTCTTCCTTCCGGTTCGCACTTGGGCTCAGTGAGGTGAATATTCATGAACCCTAATGAGCGGCATCGGAAGTGAGAGGAGCAGACACCGCTGGAGCGAGGGGAGTATAAAATTCTTTATTTTGAAGCTTTTGTCCGTGGTCCGTGCACACGGATGTCACAGTGTGAACATCCGTGTGCAGGACGTTTGGACAAAAAAAAAACGGTCCGTGGCTCTGCAAAAAAAGGACAAGTCGCCGCGTGGAGCACACGGACACGCATGTGTTCCACACGGAGACACAGTCCGTGCGGAAACACGGATATCTGCACGGGTCCATAGGGGATCGTATGTCTGCACATGTTCGTGCCTCCGGCATGTGTCGGCACATACTGCTTACATGCCAGGGGCACGTACATGTGAATGAGGCCTAAGGCTGGCTTCACACCACGGCAGAGTCCGGTCTGGGGCTGTCCGTCCGGTGTAAACCAGACAGCCCCAGACCAGATCTTTGTCTCCATAGTATCCTATGGAGCCGGATGGCAGCTCTCTGCCATCCGGTTTCCATCTCTCCGGCAGAATCCGGGAGAAATCGGATTTTTCTTGTCATCATAATGGGAGACCCAGACAATGGGGTTTAGGGCTCTGCCCTCCGGAGGTCACACTAGGTACTACAAGTTTGTAGACACCGCCTCCTCCGCTTATAAACCCCCACCGTAGGGAACATCCTCAGTTTTTAACTTAGTGTGCTCGGAGGATCACGCTTTGCTTGCACTTCACTGCATTCTCACAACTTACGTGATGGCGTCTGAAGACAAGGTAAAATGGTCCCCGTCAGGGGACTCTCGACAGCCTCCCCGCTCACCCTTAGTGGAACACGCAGGTGGAGGTACCGGAGGGCCTAGGCCTGGACACTTTGTGTTCTCCCGGTACGCTGTCGCACTCCCTTTCCATCCCTCCTTGGAGGCTCTGGAGATGGGAGTTGGGAGCCTTGCACAGCTCCGCTCCGTCCGAGGCCTCCCTAAATGGTGCTTACAGACCGGACTGGAGCCAGCCCAGTCCGAGGCCTCCCTAAATGGTGCTTACACTCCGGACTGGTGCTGAACCCCCGTCCGAGGCCTCCCTAAATGGTGCTTACAGACCGGACCGGCACTGAGGCCCGTGTGTCTCCTGTCTGTCACTTTATGTGTCATGACACTCAGACCGCGCGTACCCTCGGGTCCGCGGTTCTGGCGGTGTACCCTGTGCTGGGGTCGCCCTGGCCGACCGCCCTGTGTGTCACAGGGGCTGAGGCCGTAGACTGCGTGTGTTTGTCTGTACTGCAGTCTGTGTGTGTTTGTGTTTATACTCCACACTCTTTTCCCGCGCTGCGGGCTCCGGCACCTCCATTATTGAGGCTGCCTGGAGGAGGAGAAGCAGCCCTTACGGTGACGTCATCGGTGGGCGTGTGTGTGTGCTTCCCGCGTGTTCTTGGCGCCGCCCACGTCTCTGCTGTCGGCGGCCATTTTCTCCCTCATTCCCGGCTGGGATATATGCGGCAGCGCGTGTCTGCACTTCAGGGGAGACCGGACTCGCGGAGGTCACACACACACACCGCTTCCTCCTACCGCGTTACTGCGGTCGGTAAGCCACCGGGATTCCCGGTTTGTTTGTCTGCACAAATTGGCTTATATTCCCCTACTGTGGCTATGTCCTCAGTTAGGAAGCATGCTGCTAAGGCGGCCGATGACACCATTACCTGTGCTACATGCAACGGGACACTGGTGGAGGGGTCCAGAGAACCGGACTGTCACTGCTGAGTCAGCAGCTCCGGGGCTATTCCCTGAGGTAAAAGTGATCCCAGGGCCATGGGAAACGCAGAATAGGATCAATGAATCCCTGCTGTCCCAGATGTCCTCCATGTCGCAATCCCTGGAGGCACTTCATAGGAGACTGGAAAGCCCAGCTGCTCCTACCAGTTACCCCCGGGTGTCTCTTTCTTCTGCCGTGAGACCCCCTAAGCGAGCTCGTCGTGACGATTCACCTGAGCTCCAGACGCTCTCTGAGGAGGAGCGTTCCTCTGATGGTGAGGAAGATGATGGGGGTTCTACTCTCGGGTCTGTGTCTGAACCTCCAGATGGGGTAGAGGATCTGGTGTCCTCCATCAATGAGACCTTGCGTCTCGTCACTCCCCCTGAGGAGGTGACTGTACACCCCAAGGAGGTCTATCAATGGCTGCGGCCAGAGGCTAGACCAAGTGGCTCCTTCATGGACCACACTAATTTTGGAAGGGTGGTTAGAGCACCCAGGTTGCATCCTGGTCGGCGTTATGTCCGCAAACCAAAGGACAACCGCTTCCCCTTTCCACAGGAGGTGCTTCAGGAATGGTCGCAGTCCCCAAAAGTGGACGCTTCCATGACCAGGATTGCTGCACGCTCTCTGTTTTCTGCCTCTGATAGCTCCTCATTGAAGGATGCGACTGATAGACAGGTCGAGCAACTCGCCAAGTCTTCCTATGAGGCTGTGGGCTCGTCATTTGCCCCTAGTTTTGCCACGGTCTGGACCTTACAAGCGATTACCACCTGTGTGGAGGGTATCGCTGATTTAGCTAGGTCCAGTCCAGAGGTTCTGGCACTTACCGACAGGGCGAAGGCCTATGCGGATTACGCCAGGACGGCAACTTTGGAAACTGCTACTCGCTCAGCTGTGGCTTCTGCCAATGCGATAGCGATTCGCAGGTTGTTGTGGCTGCGTCTTTGGGACTCAGATGCCACATCTAAGAAGATTTTGCAGAATCTTCCATTCGCTGGTGACAGGCTTTTTGGCACCGAGCTGGACAAGCTGATAAAGGATTCTGCTGAGTCTAAGATCCCGCAGAATAAACCTAAGCCACGGTACACCGTTAAAAGGAACCCTAAACAGTGGTCCTTTCGTTCCAGCTCGCAGTCATCAACGACGTCCGCTCGCTCGGACCGAGGGGGCAAGCCTGCTACTCAGTGGCGCTCCAAGAGTCGTCAGAAAAAGCCGGCGGGGGCAGCGGCTGCCACCCCCCAAGCCCGCCTCAACATGACTCGCTCTCTCATCCTGCCTCCCCACAAGTGGGGGGCCGCCTGTCTCGATTTCAGGACAGGTGGCTGCTTCACGTGCAAGATCAGTGGGTTCGAGACGTAGTCTCAAGAGGTTACAGGATAGAGCTAACGTCAAAACCGATACCCAGATTCCATCGGTCCGTTCCCTCCCCAGAAAAGGCTCAGGCTTTTCACCTGGTGTTGGAGGGGCTCCGCAGAGACGGAGTAGTGGTTCCAGTGCCCACGGAAGAGAGGTTCAAGGGTTTTTTACTCCAACCTCTTTATTGTCCCAAAGAAGGACGGCTCCTTTCGTCCGGTTCTGGACCTCAAGTTGTTCAACCGACACGTGTTGGTTCGGAAGTTCCGCATGGAATCCCTGCGCTCCGTGATCGCAGCTGTGTCACAGGGGGACTTCCTAGCGTCCATCGATATCAGAGACGCTTACCTTCACGTGCCCATTGCACCGGCTCATCAGCGCTGGTTACGATTCGCAGTGGAGGAAGAACACTTCCAGTTCGTGGCACTACCCTTCGGGTTAGCCTCGGCACCGAGGGTGTTCACGAAGGTGATGGCCTCTATGATGGCTCTCCTGCATGTACAGGGTCACGCCGTCATACCCTATTTGGACGACCTACTGGTCAGGGCGCCATCGGAAGACCTTTGTCGGGTGAGCCTGGAAGTGACCATGAAAACTCTGGAACAGTTCGGGTGGCTTCTCAATGTGCAGAAGTCGACACTGGTTCCGACCCAGTCATTGACATATCTGGGCATGGATTTACACACAGACTCAGCCCTGGTGTCTCTACCTCAAGCCAAGCAGCTGGCGATCCACTCAGGAGTACAGAATGTCCTCCTGTCACCACAATCATCCCTTCGGGTGTTGATGAGATTGGTGGGACGCATGGTAGCGGCAATAGAGGCGGTGCCTTTCGCACAGTTTCGCCTTCGTCCCCTTCAGCTGGAGATTCTCCGCCGATGGGACAAGAGGACGATCTCTCTGAATCGGCTGGTGACACTTTCACAACCGACCAGGGATTCCCTGCAGTGGTGGCTACAGCCTCATCACTTGTCACGGGGCCGGTCCTTCCTCAAACCATCATGGTTAGTGGTGACCACCGATGCCAGCTTGAAGGGCTGGGGTGCGGTGTTCTTACATCACAGGGCTCAAGGCCTCTGGACTCAGTCGGAGTCGGCGTTGCAGATCAACGTGCTGGAGATCAAGGCGGTCTATCTGGCGCTCTTGGCGTTTCAGAAGTTCCTGTCAGGACGGCCCATTCGGGTGCAGTCAGACAATGCGACAGCCGTCGCCTACATAAATCATCAGGGAGGGACCAGAAGTGCTCAGGCCCTCGCCGAAGTCCACCGCATTCTATCTTGGGTGGAGGAGAACGACTGCCTGATCTCCGCAGTTCACATCCCAGGGGTCGAGAACTGGGAGGCCGACTATCTGAGCCGGAAGGGGATGGACGCCGGAGAGTGGTCTCTACATCCAGACGTCTTCCGGGACATCTGCGGCAGATGGGGCACTCCGGACGTGGATCTGATGGCCTCACGGCTGAATCATCAGGTGCCCTTATACATGGCGAGATCATGGGATCCTCAGTCTCTGGGGGCGGACGCCCTGATCCTGAGTTGGTCCAGCTTCCAGCTGCCATATGTGTTCCCGCCTCTAGCTCTGATTCCCAGGGTCCTGTGGAAAATCAGGACGGAATGCAGAGTAGCCATTCTAGTGGCTCCAGATTGGCCCAGGAGGTCCTGGTACCCGGACCTGTGGCAACTGTCAGGCGGCCGACGGTGGTCTCTTCCAGAACGCGCAGATCTGCCACCTCAATTCCAGGGCCCTCAGATTGACTGCATGGCTCTTGAGGCCTGGCTGCTGACGTCCAGAGGTTTCTCTCCTACGGTAGTTGCCACCATGAATCGGGCTAGGAAGCCCGTCTCCAGGAAGATATACCACCGGACGTGGAAGATCTTTTTCTCCTGGTGTGCCTCTGGTGGACGGTCTCCGTGGCCCTTGTCCATTCCGACTTTGTTGGCTTTCCTGCAGTCGGGTTTGGAGTTGGGATTATCCCTTGGCTCTTTGAAAGGTCAAGTATCGGCACTTTCAGTGTTGTTTGACAGGCGCTTGGCGCTCCTCCCGAAGGTCCGTCAATTTCTGCAGGGGGTGTCTAGAGTGGTTCCGCCCTACAGGCGACCTCTGGACCCTTGGGACCTTAACATGGTCCTGGCGGCATTGCAAAAACCGCCGTTTGAGCCACTAAGAGAAATTTCTCTATCTCGTCTGTCCCAGAAAGTGGTCTTTCTGGTGGCAATTACGTCTCTGAGAAGGGTCTCAGAATTGGCTGCACTTTCGTGCAAGTCACCCTTTCTGGTGGTTCACCAAGACAAGGTGGTGTTGCGCCCACGGCCTGAATTCTTGCCGAAGGTGGTGTCAACGTTTCACCTGAACCAGGAGATTGTTCTCCCGTCATTTTGCCCCGCTCCCGTTCATCAGGTTGAGCGCGACCTCCATACTCTGGATCTCGTGAGGGCTGTACACATTTATGTGTCTAGGACCGCCTCCTTTAGGAGTTCGGATTCCTTATTTGTCCTTACGACAGGTCGCTGTAAGGGGTCCGCGGCTTCGAAGTCGACCTTGGCCAGGTGGATCAAGGCTCCCATTCAGGAGGCTTACCGTTCTTCTGGTTTGCCTCTCCCGGTGGGATTGAAGGCACACTCTACTAGAGCTGTAGGTGCCTCCTGGGCCTTGCGACATCGAGCGTCCGCTCTACAGGTGTGTCAGGCGGCCACTTGGTCCAGCCTGCACACTTTCTCTAAGCACTATATGGTGCATGCCCATGCCTCTGCGGATGCGAGTTTGGGCAGGCGGGTCCTCCAGGCGGCGGTTGCCCACCTTTAAGGGGGACCATGTGTTATCCGTCTTGTTGAGGAACTCTTCCCGCCCTGGGGTATTGCTTTAGGACATCCCCATTGTCTGGGTCTCCCATTATGATGACAAGAAAAAGGAGAATTTTGTTTACGTACCGTAAATTCTTTTTTCTTTATTCATCAATGGGAGACCCAGCACCCACCCAGTTGTTCCGTTGCATGTTTGCATTTCATCTGTTCTCTGTTGAGACAGTGTTTGCCGGGTTGTTGAACCGTCTGGGCACGGTATTCTTCCCGAGGTTTCGGGTGTGGTTTATTTCTCCTCGCAGCTTATGGACCAAACTGAGGATGTTCCCTACGGTGGGGGTTTATAAGCGGAGGAGGCGGTGTCTACAAACTTGTAGTACCTAGTGTGACCTCCGGAGGGCAGAGCCCTAAACCCCATTGTCTGGGTCTCCCATTGATGAATAAAGAAAAAAGAATTTACGGTACGTAAACAAAATTCTCCTTTTTCTCACCGTACACAAAAACGATGATTGCAACATTTTTGTGTCCGGGGAGAAAAATCTCCCCAAATTGCCATATCCCAGATTCTCCCGGATCCGGTGAAATCCGGCGCTTCCTAACATGGGAGCCTATGGGGCCGGATTGCCCCACTCCGGGAGGATCGCCGCTGTTGTTTCAGGACCACGGCTAGCTCCCCGTGAGCCGCGGTCCTGATTAATCAGCGGCGTCACCTGAGTCCAGCAGCACACCGCACCGGAGGGCATATTAGCCCTCTGGTTCTGTATGCTGATCCGGTCCGGGGCTGTCACGGTCATCCCTGACAGCTCCGGATCGGATCTTACCGTGGTGTGACGCCAGCCTTAATACTGTACCTGCAGGGCCTGATGATGCCTAGAAGGAACACGTCATCAGAGCTCGCTGTGGTAATGCTCAGGCGGGTGAGTAATGGAACATTTGTGGTGTGAAAAGTGCAGTAAAAAAGCATCATGAACGGATTGTGTGATACCAATCTGTCTGTGAGGTTTGTTTTTTTCATAAAATGAAGAAAGTGCAGAAAAAGGAGTAATAAGGCTGGCAAGGGTCACACCTGCCTCAGCCCTTAGGCTGACGATTCTGTTTAACACTTAGCGCCATGCATTCAGGCTGAGAAACACTAATGGTCACTAACAAAATTCTAGGATCCATTATCCCATTGTAATCACTAGCCGCACAATCACACATGTACTACGTGTCCATATAAAGATTTATGGCAATTTTAACACCAAACTTGGGTTTATAACTGCATATAATTTTTATTTTAATTAATCAAATCACACAGACTTTTAAAACTATCCACTAGAACAACCTCAAGACAGTGTGGTTACAGCTTTATGATTAAATTACAGGCTTAGATACCTCCTGAGGAAGCGGTGAGCGAAACGTTGAGGTGCTGGGCAGTGTGGTGTGGTATTCACTAATCATGGGGTCAATTGATCTGGGCAAATGTTGCAAGAAGATATGTATAGGGGATTTCCATGTGTACTCTCTGTACCCCTCGCCCTTAAGTGGGGACATTAAAAGGGAAAAGGGAGTCATAGAATTCAGTGTTAGGTATATAATTAACATTGAATTCTATTACTCCCTTTTCATGTCCTCACTTGAGGGCCAGGGATATAGAGTACACATGGATTTACCTTATACATATCTTATTGCACATTTGCCCAGATCAATTGACCCCATGATTAGTCTGCATACCGCACCACACTGCCCAGCACCTCAACGTTTCGCTCACCGCTTCCTCAGGAGGTATCTAAGCCTGTAATTTAATCATAAAGCTGTAACCACACTGTCTTGAGGTTGTTCTAGTGGATAGTTTTAAAAGTCTGTGTGATTTGATTAATTGAAATAAAAATTATATGCTGTTATAAACCCAAGTTTGGTGTTAAAATAGCCGTAAATCTTTATATGAGAAAAACTAACGGCATGTAACGCTATACGCCATCTGCCTATTCATCACTGGATACCTTATGCTTCGCGCAGCCGCCGGCTCCACACATAAGGACAGGATATGAGCTATTGCAGAGCGCACAGGAGACGTGATTTGCAGCATTTTCCTGTGCGCTCTGCAAAAGCGCATATCCGGTCCTTGTGTGTGGAGCCGGCGGCTGCGCGAAGCATCAGGTATCCAGTGATGAATAGGCAGACGGCGTATAGCGTTACATGCTGTTAGTTTTCCCCTCCGCCTGCAGTGTAATTACACACGCCCCTGATGGGCGTGGTAACAAGCCCAGAGCCTCTACTCTCTGATTGGTCCATGCGTCCTTCCCACAATGCATCACCATTGACAACAACATTGTTAAACACGAAAGTAACAGCGCGGCTCTTGTGCTGCAGTGACTGTGACCGCTCTGGAGGGTTTCTTGTCTTATTATGGGACTGAAACATCCGTCCGGGATCTCATAGACATAGATAGACATAACAGGCGGCTCTGTGACTACACACTGACCACCTCGCGATGCCAACATTACAATGCAGTATATGTATCACATATGTGGCGTAACTTCAGGCCCAGGGGCCCCGATGCAAAAGCTCCAACGGGGCCCCCAATTATTTAAAATCTTTAATAAGTTTAGTCTTTTTCTATAGGCCAAAGGGACTTTTGGGGCCCCCTAGGCTGCAGGGCCCGGGTGCAATCGCAACCCCTGCACCTATTGTAGTTACACCCCTAGTATCACAGTTATATATATATCACTCTGTATCACAGTTCTGTATCTCAGCTATGTATCTCAGTTCTATTCTCCTGTGTATCTCAGCTCTGTGCTCCTGTGTATCTCAGCTCTGTGCTCCTGTGTATCTCAGCTCTGTGCCCCTGTGTATCTCAGCTCTGTGCCCCTGTGTATCTCAGCTCTGTGCCCCTGTGTATATCAGCTCTGTGCTCCTGTGTATCTCAGCTCTGTGCCCCTGTGTATCTCAGCTCTGTGCCCCTGTGTATCTCAGCTCTGTGCCCCTGTGTATCTCAGCTCTGTGCTCCTGTGTATGTAGTCACAGAGCCGCCTGTTATGTCATCTAGGAGATCCCGGACGGATGTTTCAGTCCCATAATAAGACAAGAAACCCTCCAGAGCGGTCACAGTCACTGTAGCAGAAGAGGCGCCCTGTTACTTTCGTGTTTAACAATGTTGTTGTTAATAAAGTTGTGTGAATGGCAATGCATTGTGGGAAGGACGCATGGACCAATCAGAGAGTAGAGGCTCTGGCTTGTTACCACGCCCATCAGGGGCGTGTGTAATTACACTGTAGGCGGAGGGGAGCAGCAGCCAGGCCCCGCCTGTGAGAAGCCACACAGGGCGAGGTGATATAAGCGCATTCCTCAACTCTGCCAAATCGCTTTTTCTAGCAAAAGGGACGCCTAGAAATGATGATAGGGGGTGCAGGGACAGATATAAAGATGCTGGGGGTCATATTGTGGGGTCAGGTTCCCTTTCAACAGAGTTGTGAGCCTTAGGGCTGACGCAGGTTTGACCCCAGCCTAATTGACATCCTCATGATTTTCTGGATGCGCTTTCTGCACCACTAACGCAGCAGTCAAACATACTAACGTCTGCACAGCAAATTACACATTCTATTCACTTTGCTGCGTACGCACAACACAGAACCAAAAATGGATCACAGACGCTGAGTGATCACACAGTCTAATAGACCACATGCACTCATTGTGTATTTGAGTTTTTACCTCAGTATCTGTAAGGCCTCGTGCACACGCTGAGTATTTGGTGAGTTTTTACCTCAGTATCTGTAAGGCCTCGTGCACACGCTGAGTATTTGGTGAGTTTTTACCTCAGTATTTGTAAGGCCTCGTGTACACGCTGAGTATTTGGTCAGTTTTTACCTCAGTATTTGTAAGGCCTCGTGCACACGCTGAGTATTTGGCGAGTTGTTACCTCAGTATTTGTAAGGCCACGTGCACACGCTGAGTATTTGGTGAGTTGTTACCTCAGTATTTGTAAGGCCTCGTGCACACGCTGAGTATTTGGGGAGTTTTTACCTCAGTATATGTAAGGCCTCGTGCACACGCTGAGTATTTGGGGAGTTTTTACCTCAGTATATGTAAGGCCTCGTGCACACGCTGAGTATTTGGTGAGTTTTTACCTCAGTATATGTAAGGCCTCGTGCACACGCTGAGTATTTGGTGAGTTTTTACCTCAGTATATGTAAGGCCTCGTGCACACACTGAGTATTTGGGGAGTTTTTACCTCAGTATATGTAAGGCCTCGTGCACACGCTGAGTATTTGGTGAGATTTTACCTCAGTATATGTAAGGCCTCGTGCACACGCTGAGTATTTGGTGAGATTTTACCTCAGTATATGTAAGGCCTCGTGCACACGCTGAGTATTTGGTGAGTTTTTACCTCAGTATATGTAAGGCCTCGTGCACACGCTGAGTATTTGGTGAGTTTTTACCTCAGTATCTGTAAGGCCTCGTACACACGCTGAGTATTTGGTGAGTTGTTACCTCAGTATCTGTAAGGCCTCGTGCACACGCTGAGTATTTGGTGAGTTTTTGCCTCAGTATCTGTAAGGCCTTGTGCACACGCTGAGTATTTGGTGAGTTGTTACCTCAGTATCTGTAAGGCCTTGTGCACACGCTGAGTATTTGGTGAGTTGTTACCTCAGTATTTGTAAGGCCTCGTGCACACGCTGAGTATTTGGTGGGTTTTTACCTCAGTATATGTAAGGCCTCGTGCACACGCTGAATATTTGGTGAGTTTTTACCTCAGTATCTGTAAGGCCTCGTGCACACGCTGAGTATTTGGTGAGTTTTTACCTCAGTATCTGTAAGGCCTCGTGCACACGCTGAGTATTTGGTGAGTTTTTACCTCAGTATCTGTAAGGCCTCGTGCACACGCTGAGTATTTGGTTAGTTTTTACCTCAGTATCTGTAAGTCTGGCTTCACACTATAGTTTGTTCACTGATCAGTGTCCATCCATTTTGTGTGCAAAACCAGCAGAGGAACTTGCAGAGAAAAGCTATAATTGAAGGATTGACCCCTGCTCTGAGTTTTGGAGACGCTCCTGGTTTTGGCTCACAAACTGGATGGACACTGATCAGTGAAATCCTGCAGTGTGAAGCCAGCCTAATGGTGCCGTCACACGCCAGTTAAAATGGAGAGCAAGGACTGAACGATGTTTTAAAGCGTCGGGAATAGGAGATTGTTGAACGACATCAGTCATAAAGGTGTCCTGTCGCACTGAACGATGTGGCTTGTTGAACCACCGTTAATTGGACGACGAACGATAAATTAAGGTCAGGATCTCAAATTTCTGATGAAAGGTCCAATGATATTTCCTTCTAATATGGTAAGGTATTGTGAGGTTCTACAGGAGCTGAGGTGTGTTATGAGGTTCTGTAGCAACTGAGGTGTCTAATATGAGGTTCTGCTGCAGTTCAGTTCAGTGCAGTATATCACCAGGTTCTGTAGGAAAGTACTTGCTGTATTCTAAAGTTCTGCAGCATCTGAGGAGAGCAGTGTCGGTCTGGCCTGCCGGGGAACCCGGTAAACCCCCACGACCCTGGCCCCTTCGCCCCTCCCCTTACTACCACCCCTGACAGAGAGGGCCCAAGCAGATCCCCCAGAGCTAATACTCAGGGCCGCCATGAGGGCCTCACTAGGATGACGCCTGTGTCTGAGGGGCCCAGTGACTGGCGGCTAGCAGGGGGACCCTGGACCCACAGACGCTGACAGCATGGTCCAGGGCCCAGAGCCGGTGTCGGCACCCCAGCCAGTGCCGGCGCTAACAGTCCACATGGCTAACTTGCATGATGCAAATTAGCCATGTGGTGGCCGCAAGCGGGAGGCCTTTAATGGTACCGTCACACAGGGACATATCGCCGGCGATGTTGCCGGCGATCGCGGGAGCGCGCATCCCTGACAACATCGCCGGGGAGCTGTCACACTGAGCAACTTACCGGCGATGTCGCCGGCTAGTTGCCGCGGCTATCGCTCGCTGGGTTGCCCAGCAACCCTGCGAGCGATAACTCGCAATGTTGTACATAGGCGGAATCGCCCGCAACATTGCGGGTTGCCGCGTTACACAGGGCGATCAGGCATGATCGCCTGAGCCACATCGCCAGGTTTCCCAACATTGTTGGGAAACCTGGCGATGTTACTCAGGCGATTCATCGCCTGATTATCGCCCTGTCACACGCGGCAATTCGCCGGCGATGTTGCTGCAACCTGGCCACGCCCCTCGGTTGCCGGCAACATCGCCGGCGATATGTCCCTGTGTGACGGTACCTTTAGAGGTCCTGTGTACGCACACAGACAGGACCCTCTCTGATCAGCAGCACTGGATCATGGCGCCTTCTGTGGGGGCGGTGGGGCTGCTTCACTCCAAGGCTCTGCTCCTCTTAGGCCACGTGCACACGTTCAGTATTTGAGGTTTTTCACCTCAGGATTCGTAGCCAAAACCAGGAGTGGATAATTAAGACCTGTTTCTATTAGACTTTTCCCCTGATTATTCCACTCCTGGTTTTGTTTACAGATCCTGAGGTATAAAACTCATCAAATACTGAACGTGTGCACGTGGCTTTATGTTGTGACTCTGCTGCTCTGTCTCCAGAGTTACAGCAGCTGCACAGTCCTGTGTGGGGCAGAACTAAATCATTGTAACTGTTGGTGTGCGGGCGGAGCTTAATGTTTGGGGCTCCTACATGTGCAGGAGACATCTTGGTGGAAAGGACACAGCATATAAGGTAAGGACATGATTTACTGCAATGTGGAGAATGTGTTTGTGCTGTGTATATCCTGTACTTGTGTACACTGCACTTGTTTCATGTGTGTGATGTGCATGCATGGTTATTGTATGTGGTGCCTGTGCAACGTGAATGGTGCCTGTGCAACGTGTGTGCATAGTGCCTGTGTGGCATGCGTGCTTGGTGCCTGTGCGGCTTGCATGCATGGTGCCTGTGTGGCGTGTTTGCATGATGCCTGTATAGCATACGTAGTGCCTGTGAAACGTGAGTGATACCTGTGTGGCATGCATACATGGTGCCTGTGACACATGTATGCGTGGTGCCTGTGCGACGTGGATGCGTGGTGCCTGTGCAATGTGCATGGTGCTTGTGTAGCATGCGTGCGTGGTGCCTGTGCGATGTACATGGTGCCTGTGTGGTGTGCGTGGTGCTTGTGTGATGTGCATGTATGGTGCCTGTGTGGCGTGCGTGGTGCTTGTGTGATGTGCGTGGTGCCTGTAAGACGTGTGCATGGTGCCTTTGTGACATGCGTGTGTGGTGTGCGTGCTTGATGCCTGTGCGGTGTGCGTGTTGCCTGTGCAATGTGCATGGTGCCGGTGTGACGTGCGTGGTGCCTGCGAGAGATGTGTGCATGGTACATATGCAAATTGAATGGTATCTGTGTGACATGTGTACATGGTGCCTGTGCGGCATGCGTGCGTGGTGCCTGTGCAACGGGCGTGGTGCCTGTGTGGTGTGCGTGCGTGATGCCTGTGCGACGGGCATGTGTGGTGCTTGTGCAACTTGCGTGGTCCTGTGCAACGTGCGCTCTTGTGCGACAATATATACATACATACACTTCTGGTGCAGGTACGGCATACACTGAGGAAAGAAGCTCTTTCCTCAGTATCCAGCTAATCTTGTGCTCTGATATCATGGGATAGCGTGTTACTCAGGGAAAGGGACGCGTGTTAACGTAATTATCTCATGATATGCCCCAAAGTGTCTGTGTCCCTGCTGTGTGCCCCGAGTGTCAGCTCCCCTGCCCTGTACCCCCAGTGTCAGTGTCATTATCCTGTACCCCCAGTGTCAGTGTCATTATCCTGTACCCCCAGTGTCAGTGTCGTTATCCTGTACCCCCAGTGTCAGTGTCGTTATCCTGTACCCCCAGTGTCAGTGTCGTTATCCTGTGCCCCCAGTGTCAGTGTCGTTATCCTGTGCCCCCAGTGTCAGTGTCGTTATCCTGTGCCCCCAGTGTCAGTGTCGTTATCCTGTGCCCCCAGTGTCAGTGTCGTTATCCTGTGCCCCCAGTGTCAGTGTCGTTATCCTGTGCCCCCAGTGTCAGTGTCGTTATCCTGTGCCCCCAGTGTCAGTGTCGTTATCCTGTGCCCCCAGTGTCAGTGTCGTTATCCTGTGCCCCCAGTGTCAGTGTCGTTATCCTGTGCCGTCCCCCCCGTCCCCCCCCCGTGTCATTATCCTGTCCGTCCCGTCCCCCCCCCCCCCCCC
Organism: Allobates femoralis; assembly: GCA_033576535.1. Classification (NCBI taxonomy): domain Eukaryota; kingdom Metazoa; phylum Chordata; class Amphibia; order Anura; family Aromobatidae; genus Allobates; species Allobates femoralis. Next base: position 14,313,944 of record JARQOC010000008.1, read on the forward strand.
GTGTCATTATCCTGTTCCCCCCCGTCAGTGTCATTATTTCAGGAAGGGGCCAGGATGAGGGACATATTTACTGTATGGGGGCCAGAATGCGGAAGATGCATTAATAGTTTTTAGTGACAACTGAGGGACCTAATTTCTTTAAGGGCCAATTAAGGGATGAGTCCTTGCTGGAAGACCTGATAATAGTCTGTGTTCTATGAAGAGGAAAAGCAAAAATGAATGACTTCACCTAGAGATATCACTGGAAAGTCACGGGATTACCTGTACACTTACTCTATACACTATATATAGAACTCCTGTGTTTATTGTCACTGATGGTAATATTATTATTAGTATTGTGTTTCTTATTAGTGACTGAATACTACAATACTGATCACTATGTGGTCGTAAATTAATATGTGGTCTGTTCATGATATGGTATTTCTCCCTATGTGGTATTATTCGGTCACTATGTGGTGGTAATAAGTGGTCTGGTCATGGTATGGTGGTATTTCTCCCTTGTATGTGGTATTATTGGTCTTGGTATAGTGGATTGTGGTTGGTGAATTGTTATATCTGGTATTAATAAGTGGAAGATTTTTTTTAATTTCCAATAGAGATACTGGCAGTTATTTAACCCCTCCCTGTCCTGTAACTCTTACATAGTGTCAAATATGCACTTAGAGGTTCTCCAGTGAAAACAAGTACCGTAGTCATCTCTTCTAAGGCCAAGTTCACATGTTCAGTATTTGGTGACTTTTTACCTCAGTTTTTGGAGTCAAAACCAGGAGTGGTGATAAATGCAGAATTGGTGACGTGTTTCTATTAGACTTTTCCTCTGATTGCTCCACTCCTGGTTTTGGCTACAAAAACTGAGTTAAAAAAACTCCACTAAATACGGTACACAAGCGTGCACCTGGCCTTTGGATATGTGATAAGTTATTGGTTGGTGGGGTCCGATTGCTGGGACCTGCACTGATTGTCAGAATGTGCAACGTTTATATCCATAAGGCTGCATGCCCACAATCTGGAATAGCAGCGTTTGGATGCAGCGTGCTAGGGCTGTGACCAAAACTCTGCGTTGTAAAGTACAAGCAAAGTGGATGGGATATCTAAAAATCCCACACTCACTGTGCTTCTCCCCTCCGCAGCGTTATCTTACCTGTGGTGCGGGTTGCTGGACTTCTGCAGCTCTGCAGCATGTTAATTTATTGCTGCGGAGACGGGAGAGGACTTCTGCAGGTGAATACAGGGAGAAGCCGCCCTGCACTGAACACATCGTGAGTACAGGGCGGTGGCGATCACCCTGCATTTCTCATGGGTTCTGACAGGTCCAGAGATGTCCAACACGCAGAGCCTCTGGATAGTGTGCACATACCCTTAGACTAGAGCTTATGTACGGTACGACTCAACCACTGATCTGTTCATTCCCTCAGTGAGGCCCCTTTCACATCAGCGTTTTTTTCAAATCGCGGCAGATGCGGTGAAAAAACCGCATCTGCTGCGATTACCGCATACCGGCTGCACTTGCGGCACGGTTGCGGCGCGGTTGCGGTAAACGCCATACAATGTATAGGCGGACTTGCGGCAGGTGCGGCAAGTGCGGTTTTGGCACTTGCGGCAGGTGCGGCCGCTAAAAAAAACGCGGCTGACAGCATTTTTTTTTTCGCGGCCGCACCTGCCCCAAGTGCCAAAACCGCACCTGCCGCAAGTCCGCCTATACATTGTATGGCGTTTACCGCAACCATGCCGCAAGAGCAGCCGGTATGCGGTAATCGCAGCAGATGCGTTTTTTTCACCGCATCTGCCGCGATTTGAAAAAAACGCTGATGTGAAAGGGCCCTGACTCTGACTGCTGCACTTGGCTTGGCACAGGCCCCCCAAATGGAATGTGGCTCCACTGGTCGGATATCACCAATAAATAAGTGATCACCTACCGAACCTGTGGATCACTGATAACTTGTTTTCACCAAAGAAATCTTTTAATGCAAACTACAGTAATTGTACATTGCACTTCTGGTGAGCGCACAGTGATGTGCAGGAGCTGCCACTATAATGGGTATAACGGCTAACAGGTATTTACATATAACTGAAGAGTGAGTGGGCCCCTGAATTTAATTATCCTGGTGGGCCCCAGACACCCCAGTCCGACCCTGGAGGTGACATCTACTACATTATCTGTACTCGGACATATGAATGTGTTATCTGTGGTGTTACATAGTCCTGCAGGTGATATCTACTCCATTATCTGTACTTAAGGTACCGTTACACGGTACAATATCATGAACGATATCCCTCAAACTGAGTATTTGGTGAGTTTTCACCTCAGTATCTGTAAGGCCCCATTCACACTGCATTTCACTGATGATGGTGGGTTTACACGTCACGATATCGTTCCGATATCGTATACAACGGCGCGGGAGCGCGCATTTTGTGGGCGGTTTTCCCAGAATCGCATCGGCGATTTACACGTTGCGATATCTGGATACAACGTCCCTACGATGTGTACGCCCCCCCGACCCAGGAACGACCATTTAACATGGGAGTGAATGGGTGACGTCGCAGTACACATCGGAGTTGGGCTGTCACACGGGACGATCCGGCTCCAACCGGCATCCGATATCGGGCGGTTGAATAGCACGCTCATTTGACCCCTGATATCGGTTTGCCATCGTTTCTACATCACATTGGATGTTCACACCGTACAATGCACGAACGATATCGGGTCCAACGCACGAACCACGTGACTTTTGGTCGGAGTTGGACGCCGATATCGCAACGTGTAAACCCACCATCAGTGTTTATCAGTGTTTGTGTGCCAAAACCCAGGAGTGTCTCCAAAACACAGAACAGGGGTTAATCTTTCAATTCTAGTTTTTCTCTGCAAGTTCCTCTCCTGGTTGGCACACAAAATGGATGGACACTGATCAGTGAAATCATGCAGTGTGTAGGGGGCCTGCGGCCTCGTGCACACGCTGAGTATTTGGGGAGTTGTTACCTCAGTATTTGTAAGGCCTCGTGCACACACTTAGTATTTGGAGAGTTGTTACCTCAGTATTTGTAAGGCCTCGTGCACACGCTGAGTATTTGGGGAGTTGTTACCTCAGTATTTGTAAGGCCTCGTGCACACGCTGAGTATTTGGTGAGGTTTTACCTCAGTATCTGTAAGGCCTCATGCACACGCTGAGTATTTGGTGAGTTTTTACCTCAGTATTTGTAAGGTCTCAGAGCACACGTGTATTTGGTGAGGTTTTACCTCAGTATCTGTAAGGCCTCGTGCACACGCTGAGTATTTGGTGTTTTTTACCTCAGTATCTGTAAGGCCTCGTGCACACGCTGAGTATTTGGTGTTTTTTACCTCAGTATCTGTAAGGCCTCGTGCACACGCTGAGTATTTGGTGAGGTTTTACCTCAGTATTTGTAAGGCCTCGTGCACACGCTGAGTATTTGGTGAGGTTTTACCTCAGTATTTGTAAGGCCTCGTGCACACGCTGAGTATTTGGTGAGGTTTTACCTCAGTATTTGTAAGGCCTCATGCACACGCTGAGTATTTGGTGAGGTTTTACCTCAGTATTTGTAAGGTCTCGTGCACACGCTGAGTATTTGGTGAGTTTTTACCTCAGTATCTGTAAGGTCTCGTGCACACGCTGAGTATTTGGTCAGGTTTTACCTCAGTATTTGTAAGGCCTCGTGCACATGCTGAGTATTTGGTGAGTTGTTACCTCAGTATTTGTAAGGCCTCGTGCACACGCTGAGTATTTATGTTGAATCTGTTTTTATTAAAAAGAATTGAGACAACATACAAAGATTGACAACAACAAATAAACAGGGGTGACCTTTTTTGGTCAGTAATATAGGTACGTTCTTTCAGTCAGTGGCCTTGGGCGCCCGCGTTTCCCCAGTGGGGCAAATTTCAGGTAATAAGTCCTTATACACGGCCGTGTGTAACAATTAGTCCATCATGTTGGGATGAGTCGGCCACTGATTCTATACATCATATTCATTCCAAGTATATGGTAGCACAAGGCCCATTTTCATTAATAACCCTAGAACAATATTCTTAATTACAAATAATACTATGAAATAAAATGATTCGTACAACTGCGTGGATAACCAAAAAAGGTTGTGATGTTTTATTATGAGTAATAAAACTAACATTAAAAGATAAATACCGTATTACCCGAGTATAAGCCGAGGCCCCTAATTTTACCCTCCAAAACTAGGGAAACTTATTGACTCGAGTATAAGCCTAGGGTGGGAAAATGAAGCAGACTCTGATCACGGTATACTGCCCCTCTCATCATGATAAATGGCCCCCCCATTACTCTTATATAAACCCTCATCACTGGTATACAGTCGTCAAGCCCCCCCCAATCAGAGGTTACAGCCCCCATCAGTGGTATATACAGGCCCCCCCCCCATCATTGGCATATACAGGCCCCCCCCCATCAGTGGTATATACAGGCCCCCCCATCAGTGGTATATACAGCCCCCCCTCAGTAGTATATACAGGCCCCACATCAGTGGTTACAGCCCCCATCAGTGGTATATACGGGCCCCCATCAGAGGTTACAGCCCCCCTCAGTGGTATATACAGGCCCCTCCATCAGTGGTATATACAGGCTCCCCATCAGTGATATATACAGGCCTCCCATGAGAGGTTACAGCCCCCATCAGTGGTATATACAGGCCCCTCCATCAGTGGTATATACAGGCCCCTCCATCAGTGGTATATACAGGCCCCTCCATCAGTAGTATATACAGGTCCCTCCATCAGTGGTATATACAGGCCCCTCCATCAGTGGTATATACAGGCCCCTCCATCAGTGGTATATACAGGCCCCTCCATCAGTGGTATATACAGCCCCCCCCTCAGTAGTATATACAGGCCCCATCAGTGGTATATACGGGCCCACCATCAGAGGTTACAGCCCCTCCATCAGTGGTATATACAGGCCCCTCCATCAGTGGTATATACAGGCCCCTCCATCAGTGGTATATACAGGCCCCTCCATCAGTGGTATATACAGGCCCCTCCATCAGTGGTATACACAGGCCCCTCCATCAGTGGTATACACAGGCCCCTCCATCAGTGGTATACACAGGCCCCTCCATCAGTGGTATACACAGGCCCCTCCATCAGTGGTATACACAGGCCCCTCCATCAGTGGTATACACAGGCCCCTCCATCAGTGGTATACACAGGCCCCTCCATCAGTGGTATACACAGGCCCCTCCATCAGTGGTATACACAGGCCCCTCCATCAGTGGTATACACAGGCCCCTCCATCAGTGGTATACACAGGCCCCTCCATCAGTGGTGGATTAGACAGGTGGATTAGTCAGGCAGCAGAGTGTAGGATAGATTGGAGTGGTGCAAGAGTTCTAGAGGGGAGGCCAGAGAGCAGGAGGTTGCAATAGTCGAGGCGTGAGATGATGAGGGCATGCACAAGTTTTTTTGCTGTTTCTTGGTCAAGGAATGTTCGAATCCTGGCAATATTTCTCAGTTGGAGTCAGCAGGAGGTGGCAAGGGCTTGGATATGTAGCTTGAAAGAGGGCAGAGTTGAGGATCACCCCGAGGCACCGTGCATGCAGGCCTGGGGAATGTGAGCAGCCATTGACTTTGATGGATAAGTCTAGTGGAGGGGGAGAGTGAGATGGGGGAAATATGATGAATTCTATTTTGTCCGTGTTCAGTTTTAGAAATCGAGCAGAAAAGAAAGATGAAATAGCGACAGACATTGAGGTATTTTGGATAGGAAGGAGGTGAAGTCAGGTCCAGAGAGGTAGATCTGTGCGTCATCAGCGTAGAGATGATACTGCAAACCATGGGATTCTACGAGCTGCCCCAGGCCAATGGTGTAGATAGAGAAGGGGGGGGTCCTAGAACTGAGCCTTGGGGAACACTGACGGACAGGGGGCGAGGTGAGGAGGTGGTGTGGGAGAGGGAGACACTGAATGTCCGGTCTGTAAGATATGACAAGATCCAGGACCGGGCCAAGTCTGTGATGCCAAGAGATGACAGAACCTGTAACAGGAGGGAATGGTCTACAGTGTCAAAGGCGGAGGACAGGTCTAGGAGGAGGAGGACGGAGTAGTGCTGCTTTCTCTTGGCGGTTAGTAGGTCATTGGTGACTTTAGGGCAGTTTCAGTAGAGTGATGCGGTCGGAAACCAGATTGTAAGCGGTCAAAGAGGAGCAGGAGAGGTGGGAGGACAGAGCAAGATGGACGTGCTGCTCCAGCAGTTTTGAGGCGTAATGGAGAAGTGATATCGGGCGATGGACACGGAGGATGGGTCGAGGGAGGACTTTTTCAGGATGGGTGTGATTGAGGCATGTGAAGGATGAGGGAAGACACTGTGAGTTAAAGGTTGAAGAGATGTGTTAGGGTTGGGATGAAGACTGCGGCGAGGTTGGGGATGAGGTGGGATGGGAGCGGGTCAAGAGTACAAGTGGTGAGATGTGATCTTGGCAGAAGAGCTGATCTTTAGTCATGGTGGAGAAGCTGGTCTTGTAAGAACAGGGCTGAGCAGTTATAAGGACGGGCATAGGGGGCGGCGGGCCAAAGCTTTCTCTGATGTTATCAATCATAGAACAGCGAGCGACATCTACTACATTATCAGTACTCCATTATTACTACATTATTTGTACTCACACGGTGTCATCTGTGGTGTTACATAGGACTGCAGGTGATATCTACTACATTATCTGTACTCCATGAGCTATCACTGTGTTATCTGTGATGTTACATCTACATTATCTGTGGTGTTACATAGGACTGCAAGGGATATCTACTACATTATCTGTACTCAGAGCTATCACTGTGTTATCTGGTGTTACATAGGACTGCAGGTGACATCTACATTATCTGTGGTGTTACATAGGACTGCATGTGACATCTACCACATTATCTGTAGTCACAGATATCACTGTGTTATCTGGTGTTACATAGGACTGCAGGTGAAATCTACTACATTATCTGCAGTCAGAGATATCACTGTTATCTGTGGTGTTACATAGGACTGCAGGTTACATCTACTACATTATCTGCAGTCAGAGATATCACTGTTATCTGTGGTGTTACATAGGACTGCAGGTGACATCTACTACATTATCTGCAGTCAGAGATATCACTGTTATCTGTGGTGTTACATAGGACTGCAGGTGACATCTACTACATTATCTGTACTCAGATATCACTGTTATCTGTAGTGTTACATAGGACTGCAGGTTACATCTACTACATTATCTGCAGTCAGAGATATCACTGTTATCTGTGGTGTTACATAGGACTGCAGGTGACATCTACTACATTATCTGCAGTCAGAGATATCACTGTTATCTGTAGTGTTACATAGGACTGCAGGTGACATCTACTACATTATCTGTACTCAGATATCACTGTTATCTGTGGTGTTACATAGGACTGCAGGTGACATCTACTACATTATCTGCAGCCAGAGAGATATCACTGTTATCTGTGGTGTTACATAGGACTGCAGGTAGCGTCTACTACATTATCTGCAGTCAGAGAGATATCACTGTTATCTGTGGTGTTACATATGTGAGAGAATAGAATCCACCATTTGTACGTCATAGTTGGAGTCTCTGATGTCACTGTGACTCCACACTGTGGGTGGGGAAGGTCACATTACTGTTCATGTCCCTATTGTTACTATTGGATAATGGATTGAAGTCAAACCCTCTCTCTGTAGCACAAATCCCTTAGTCATATTAACCCCTTCAAGACCCAGCCTATTTTGGCCTTCCTGACCTGGCCATTTTTTACAATTCTGACCAGTGTCTCTTTATGAGGTAATAACTCTGGAACGCTTCAACGGATCCTAGCGATTCTGAGATTGTTTTTTCGTGACATATTGGGCTTCATGTCAGTATTAAATTTAGGTCGATAATTTTTGCGTTTATTTGTGAAAAAATCAAAAATATGGCAAAAATTTTAAAAATGTAGCAATTTTTCAATTTCAATTTTTTTTTTCTGCTAAACCAGAGAGTTATGTGACACAAAATAGTTAATAAATAACATTTCCCACATGTCTACTTCACATCAGCACAAATTTGGAAAAAAAAAAAAATTTTGTTAGGAAGTTGTAAGGGTTCAAAGTTCATGAGCAATTTTTCATTTTTCAACCAAAATTTACAAAACCATTTTTTTTAGTGACCACATCACATTTGAAGTCCCTTTGAGGGGTGTACATGACAGAAAACACCCACAAGTGACACCATTCCAAAAACTGCTTCATAGGAACTAAAGCAAAGTGGAAACAAAAAATGGATATTTTAATTTTTTTATCAAAAATGTTTTTTTAGCCTCAATTCTTTCATTTTCACATGGGCAACAGGATAAAATGGATCTTAAAATGTGTTGTGCAATTTCTCCCGAGTACATCGATACCTCATATGTGGTCATAAACCACTGTTTGGGCGCACGGCAGGGCTCAGAAGTGAAGGAGCGCAATTTGAATTTTGGAGCTAATTTTACATTCAAAAAGTGAAATGGTGCTCCTTCTCTTCTGAGCCCTGCCGTGCGCCCAAACAGTGGTTTATGACCACATATGAGGTATCGGTGTACTCAGGAGAAATTGCCCAACAAATTTTACGATTAATTTTATCCTATTGCCCATGTGAAAACGAAAAAATTTAGGCTAAAAGAAAATTTTTGTGAAAAAAAAGTACTTTTTCATTTTCACAGATCGATTTATAAAGCACCTGGGGGTTCAAAATGCTCATCACCCATCTAGGTATGTTCTCTGGGGGGGTCTAGTTTCCAAAATGGGGTCACTTGTAGGGGAGCTCCAATGTTTAGGCACACAGGAGCTCACCAAACGCGACATGGTGTCAGCTAGCAATTTGAGCTGATTTCCATTCAAATTGTTAGCGGACACCATGTCGCGTTTGGAGAGTCCCTGTGTGCCTAAACATTGGAGCTCCCCCACAAGTGACCCCATTTTGGAAACTAGACCCCCCAGGGAACTTATCTAGATGGGTGGTGAGCATTTTGAACGCCCCAGTGCTTCACAAATTAATCTGTAAAAATGAAAATATAAAATTTTGGGGGCAATAAAAGTACATTTTCATTTTTACGGATGAATTTGTGAAGCAACTGGGGGTTCAAAATGCTCACGACCCATCTAGATAAGTTCCCTGGGGGCTCTAGTTTCCAAAATGGGGTCACTTGTGGGGGAGCTCTAATGTTTAGGCACGCAGGGGCTCACCAAACGCGACATGGTGTCAGCTAGCAATTTGAGCTGATTTCCATTCAAATTGTTAGCGGACACCATGTCGCGTTTGGAGAGCCCCTGTGTGCCTAAATATTGGAGCTGCCCCACAAGTGACCCCATTTTGGAAACTAGAGCCCCCAGGAAACTTACCTAAATGGGTGGTGAGCATTTTGAACCTCCAGGTGCTTCACAAATTCATCCCTAAAAATGAAAAAGTACTTTTTTTTTCACAAAAATTTTCTTTTTCATTTTTACAGATTAATTTGTGAAGCACCGGGGCATTCAAAATACTCACCACCCATCTAGATAAGTTTCCTGGGGGGTCTAGTTTCCAAAATGGGGTCACATGTAGGGGAGCTCCAATGTTTAGGCACACAGGGGCTCTCCAAATGCGACATGGTGTCTGCTAACAATTTGAGCTGATTTCCATTCAAATTGTTAGCGGACACCATGTCACGTTTGGCGAGCCCCTGTGTGCCTAAACATTGGAGCTCCCCCACAAGTGACCCCATTTTGGAAACTAGACCCCCCAGGGAACATATCTAGATGCATAGTGAGCACTTTGAACCCCCAGGTGCTTCACAAATTGATCTGTAAAATGAAAAAGAACTTTTTTTCCACAAAATGTTTTTTTTTCCATTAATTTGTGAGGCACCTGGGGGTTCAATATGCTCACTACCCATCTAGATATGTTCCCTGGGGGGTCTAGTTTCCAAAATTGGGTCACTTGTAGGAGAGCTCCAATGTTTAGGCACACAGGGGCTCTCCATACGCGACATGGTGTCCGCTAACATATGGAATTGTTAGCGGACACCATGTTGCGTATGGAGAGCCTCTGTGTGACAACATTAGAGCTCCCCCACAAGTGACCCCATTTTGGAAGCTAGACCCCCCAAGGAATGTATCTAGATGCATAGTGAGCACTTTGAACCCCCAGGTGCTTCACAAAGTTATTCGTAAAATGAAAAAATAAATACATTTTTTGTGGAAAAAAAGTACTTATTTTTGTGGATCAATTTGTGAAGCACTTGGGGGTTCAAAGTGCTCACTATGCATCTAAATACGTTCCTTGGGGGGGTCTAGTTTCCAAAATGGGGTCACTTGTGGGGGAGCTCCAATATTTAGGCACACAGGGGCTCTCCAAACGCGACATGGTGTCCGCTAACAATTGGAGCTAATTTTCCATTCAAATTGTTAGCGGACACCATGTCTTGTTTGAAGAGCCCCTGTGTGCCTAAACATTAGAGCTCCCCCACAAATGACCCCATTTTGGAAACTAGACCCCCTAGGGAACTTATCTAGATGCATAGTGAGCACTTTGAACCCCGAGGTGCTTCACAAATTGATCCATAAAAATGAAAAAGTACTTTTTTTTTCCCACAAAAATGTTCTTTTTTCATTTTTATGGATCAATTTGTGAAGCACCTTGGGTTCACATTGCTTACTATGCATCTAGATAAGTTCCCTGGAGGGTCTAGTTTCCAAAATGGGGTCACTTGTGGGGGGTCTCCAATGTTTAGGCATACAGGGGCTCTCCAAACGCGACATGGTGTCCGCTAACGATTTGAATAGAAAATTAGCTCCAGTTGTTAGCGGACACCATGTTGTGTTTGGAGAGCCCCTGTGTGCCTAAACATTGGAGCTCCCCCACAAGTGACCCCATTGTGGAAAGTAGACCCCCCCCAAGGAATTTATCTAGAAACATAGTGAGCACTTTGAACCCACCAGGTGCTTCATTGATCCGTAAAATTGAAAGTACTTTTTTTCTTTCACAAAATTTTTTTTCATTTTTACGGATCAATTTGTGGAGCACCTGGGGGTTCAAAGTGCTCACTATGCATCTAGATATGTAATGAGCCGATCACCGTGGGGAGAGGTACGAGACTCTGCTCCCTCTCCCTGGACCCTATAAGTGCTGTGACCGGTAAGATAACCGTACTTAGGGGGTGACACACAGCCACGGCACAGCGATAACACATATCGATGTGCCTGGCTGTCACATCGCTCCTCTGCAGCGTCATCTCCATGCAGGGAGATGACACTGCAGAGAATGCTGGCACAGGCGGCAGGGGGGCACAGGAGGGGAGGGGGTGACCGGAGGAGGAAGAGGGTATAGGAGCGCAGGGACACAAGGTTGCAGGAGTGCAGGGTTCAGGGCACAGGGACACAAGGACGCAGGGTGTAGGGACACAAGGGTGTAGGGGTGCAGGGCAAAGGGCACAGGAGTGCAGGGGTGCAGGGCGAAGGGCACAGGAACACAGGGACACGGAAGCGCAGGGGTGCAGGGCACAGCGATGCAGGGACACAGGGCGAATGGCACAGGAGTAAAGATCGCAGGGGTGCGGGGATGCAGGGCTGCGCGACGCAGAGGTGCAGGGATACAAGACTGCAGGAATGCAGGCCTGCAAGGTTCAGAGATGCAGGCTGCAGGGCACAGGGGTGTACGGACGCAGGGCTGCAGGGCACATGGGTGCAGGGATTGCGAGCTTCAGGGGTCCATGGACGCAGAGCACAGAGGTGCAACCTGCAGGGATGCAGGGTACATGGGTGTGGCGTGCAGGGCACTGGGGTGCATGGTGCAGGGACACAGGGCACATGTGTGCAGGCTGCAGGGCACAGGGGTGTGGGCTGCAGGGCACAGGGAGGTGAAGTGGTGCGGGGCTGTAGGGCACAGGGGGTTGAAGGGGTGCGGGGCGGCAGGGCAAGGGGGGTTGAAGGGGTGCGGGGCTGCAGGGCACAGGGGTACAGGGACACAGGGCATAGGGCTGTAGGGCACAGGGGGGCAAAGGGGTGCGGGGCTGCAGGGCACAGGGGTCCAGGGGCACAGGGCACAGGGGTTTGGGCTGCAGGGCACAGGGGGGTGAAGGGGTGCAGGGCACAGGGGTCCAGGGACACAGGGCACAAGGGTGCAGGGACACAGGGGTCCTTGGACACAGGGCACAGGGGTGCAGAGACACATGGGTCCTGGGACACAGGGCACAGCGGTGCGGGGCTGCAGGGCACAGGGAGTCAAAGGGGTGCGGGGCTGCAGGGCATGGGTGGGTGAAAGGGTGCAGTGCTGCAGGGCACGGGTGCAGGGACACAGGGCACAGGGGTGCGGTGTGCAGGGAACAGGGGGGCAAGGCGTGCAGGGCACAGGGGTGTGGGCTGCAGGGCACGGGGGGGCGAAGGGGTGCGGGGCTACAGGGCACAGGGGGTTGAAGGGGTGCGGGGCTGCAGGGCACAGGGGTCCAGGGACACAGGGCACAGGGGTATGGGCTGCAGGGCACAGGGGGGTGAAGGGGTGCAGGGCACAGGGGTCCAGGGACACAGGGCACAGGGGTGCAGAGACACATGGGTCCTGGGACACAGGGCACAGCGGTGCGGGGCTGCAGGGCACAGGGAGTCAAAGGGGTGCGGGGCTGCAGGGCATGGGTGGGTGAAAGGGTGCAGTGCTGCAGGGCACGGGTCCAGGGACACAGGGCACAGGGGTGCGGTGTGCAGGGAACAGGGGGGCGAAGGCGTGCAGGGCTGCAGGGCACAGGGGTGTGGGCTGTAGGGCACGGGGGGGCGAAGGGGTGCGGGGCTACAGGGCACAGGGGGTTGAAGGGGTGCGGGGCTGCAGGGCACAGGGGTCCAGGGACACAGGGCACAGGGGTATGGGCTGCAGGGCACAGGGGGGTGAAGGGGTGCAGGGCACAGGGGTCCAGGGACACAGGGCACAGGGGTGCATTGACACATGGGTCCTGGGACACAGGGCACAGCGGTGCGGGGCTGCAGGGCACAGGGAGTCAAAGGGGTGCGGGGCTGCAGGGCATGGGTGGGTGAAAGGGTGCAGTGCTGCAGGGCACGGGTCCAGGGACACAGGGCACAGGGGTGCGGTGTGCAGGGAACAGGGGGGCGAAGGCGTGCAGGGCTGCAGGGCACAGGGGTGCGAGGCTGCAGTGCACAGGGGGGTGAAGGGGTGTGGGGCTGCAGGGCACAGGTGGCCGAAGGGGTGCAGGGCTGCAGGGACGCAGATTACAGGGCACAAGGGTGCAGGGGTGCAGGGGCGCAGGGTGCAGGGGCTGCAGGGTACATGGGGTGCGGGGCACAGGGGTACATGGGGTGCGGGGCACAGGGGTACATGGGGTGCAGTACTGCAGGGGTGCAGACCCTGATAATGGACACAGTGTGGAGCAGGCATGATGGGAGTGATCAATCCCATCAGATCACTCCCATCATCACTGGAGGGGGGCAGGTATAGCCCCCTCCAGTGATGATGGGAGTGATTTGATGAGATTGATCACTCCCATCATCGCCACTCCTGTGCCCGCGCTCCTGTCTCTTATGGACCTCCGCTCCTGAGTCTCCTCCGGTCCCCGGATCTGTGCCGCTCTCCTCCAGTCCCCACATCTCTGTGCTGCACTCCTCCGATCCCCGGATCGGTGCAGCTCTCCTCCGGTCCCCGCAATCTCTGGCCGCTCTTCTCCGGTCCCCGCATCTGTGGCCGCTCTCCTCCGGTCCTCCGCACCTGTGGCCGGTTTCCCCCGGTCCTCCCTTTCCCGGAGGAGAGTGGGGAGAGTGGGCACAGGAGGGCACATAAGGTAGGACCGGAGGAAACATGATCGGAGCGGCCATGATGGGAGGAAGGGGCATAGCCGCATAATTACTGTGATTGACTGCTGGAAGTTCCAGCAGCCAATCACAATGATCACAGACGAGGGGTGGCGAAGCCACCCCCCCTGTAGTCAGCCTAAGGTCCCCTGCTTGCTGTAGCCCCGGTGAGATATCGCCGACGCCGCTCACCGGGGCTACAAGACCGGGATCCCGCCATGACGTTGTGGGACGTCACAGGTCGGGAAGACACAGATTTCTATGACGTCCCACAACGTCATAGGTCGTGAAGGGGTTAAAAGCTTGTTGGAATGCGATTATGACTTTGAGGAGCTGCTTAAATGTGGCGCTGGAGTTTCTCCACTTCCTTAATGAAGTGCAAATTTTAATCAAATCCAATTTCTCATCCCAAAATATTACTGCTGATAATCCTATATTCCTTTCTTCCTAGAGCAAAGTCAATCCATCCACATGGCAGCCATCAGCTCTTTCCTCATTCCTCTCCTCCCCCGACTCACTATTCCACACTGTAGCCAGAGCATGTCCCTTCTCCCTGCATGTGACTCATACAGAGGCAGTCATTATCTCATACTCCATGCTAAGCAGAGCTTGTTCAAGCTCTTGCAAAGGGAAAGGGGTGATTAACCCTTTCAGTGCTGCCTGTCAGCCGGTCTTACAATATACAAAGAAATCACAGTATTTGCATGAAACACTATTCTTCTGGTATCCCATGGGGATGGCCACTTTGTGGGATACCACACTGTGACTCTTAGGAGTTAGGTCTATTACTTTTACAGCTGCCTGCTGGGTGTCCAGGTGCTTATAGCAAGAGAACTACAAAGAGTACAGTAATAATTTCTACATATTCTGAAAGGTCTGCCCGAGCACTTATCAAGGGTACTATTAGTATTATACTAAAAATGACCTGATCGAGTCCCTTTCAGTGCCTGTGACCGCTGCAGCCAATCACTGGGCTCAGCCAACCATCACTCCTGATGGCGGGTATGAGTGATTTTGTGATCCATAAGGCTGAGTGCACATGTCCAGTGATCATCCGTTAAAACTAGATCCTGCAGAGATCCATTGAAAAAAAGTTATGTAGGGCCTGTTTTTATCTTTTAAGAAAAAATGGTGTGCACACTGAGATATTTCGTTGGTGGAGGTGCAAATTGAGGGAATTGGAGAATGCGTCATGCAACAAAGTAAAGATTCAATTGCTCACTCCTTGTTTGAATGCAAGAAAGTGTCTTTATATGAATTTAAACAGAGCGACCTCAAGATGTCAACGCGTTTCAGTCTATTACAGACCGTTTTCACGACAGTTGCATTCGATGGGTAGTCTCCTCATAGAAAGGGTAGTCTTCCCTTTGTTTGTATAGATCTTTATTTCATTTTCGCCCGTCCTGGGGGCACACTACAAAAAATAGGCCGAAACGCGTTGACATCTTGAGGTTGCTCTGTTTAAATTCAAATAAAGACTCTTTCTTGCATTCAAACAAGGAGTGAGCAATTGAATCTTTACTTCATGGGATCTGTTGTTATAATATTGGAATCTATGGAGACCGGATCCGGTAACTGATTGATAGTTATCTTCCATTTGTAACGGATCCAGTAAGCAAAACACGGATCCTTAACAAATGAAAGAAAAATGGGAGATAAATAGCTATGAATGGATCCATTTTACATAGATTCCCATGTTAGAAAGATGGATCCTGCATAACTTTTATTCCAATGGATCTCTGCAGGATCCGTTCTAACAGATGCTTTTTGTACATGTGCACTCAGCCTAATAAAAGGCAATAGAAAAAAAAGCTTTTATTACTACCGTATATACTCGTGTATAAGCCGAGTTTTTCAGCCCAAAAATTGGGCTGAAAAGTCTCCCCCTCGGCTTATACACGGGTCAATACGGTACATGGTGTGATGGCTGTGGTCGGGGCTGTGTCCGATGCTGGAGGAGGTGGGGGGAGGCTGCTGTATGAGCGGCCCCGTCACGTGGGGCCGCTCATTATATATGCACTGCTTCCCCCTGTCAATCAGCGGCAGAGGGAAGCAGTGCATATGCCCCCAAAATGCTGCACTCACCCCCCTGTTTAAGTGCCCCCCTCCCCGCTGTGTAAGGCCCCCCCCGTTGCTGATCTTACCATCCGGTCTTCTAATCAGCGCCGGTCTTCTGTGCTCCGTTCTGCTACATCCGGGATTCCCGGCCGTCGCAGGTATATGACGTCATCGTGCGACGGCCGGGGATCCTGGATGCAGCGAGGACGGAGCACAGAAGACCGGCGCTGATCAGAAGACCGGATGGTAAGATAAGGAGCAGGGGGGCTAATGCCAGCATTTGGGGGCTGCTGTTTACCCCTGGGGGCTGCTGTTTACCCCTGGGGGCTGCTGTTTACCCCTGGGGGCCCTGCTGTGTACCCCTGGGGGCCCTGCTGTGTACCCCTGGGGGCCCTGCTGTGTACCCCTGGGGGCCCTGCTGTGTACCCCTGGGGGCCCTGCTGTGTACCCCTGGGGGCCCTGCTGTATACCATACTGCTGGGGCCTGTATTCCACTGGGGGGGCCTGTATACCTCACTTCTGGGGACTGTATACCTGTGCTGGAGTCCACCCTCGACTTATACGCGAGTCAATAAGTTTTCCCAGTTTTTGGGGGCAAAAGTAGGGGGGTCGGCTTATACACGGGTCGGCTTATACACGAGTATATACGGTACTTTCCTTTTTTGCATTACTGGCATTTATTCATTGTAATTTTCTTATAGACCCACATCATATGAAGAAGAAAGAGGCTTTTGGCTTGTCAAAGCAGCCAGCAAGAAGAAGTTAATTGTAACTTTCAAACTGGAAGCCAGGGATTAATAATGAACAGGTAATTATTATATTATTATTGTTTATATAATTCTGATATGCTAATGAGCTGTGTTTTTTTTTTTTTTTGGCTTTGTTTTTTTTCTCAAAAATGTGTTTATTGGCAATTCTTTTCTTTTGCCATCCCTTCTGACAGTAGCAGATTGTAGAGATAGAGACCCTGATTCCAGCGATGTGTCACTTTCTGAGCTGCTGCCACTTTGATAAAATTACTGTTTTCTCTACTTCAGATTTAGCAGTAAATGACTACGGTATATTGGACTATTTGATTAGTCCTACAATGTTAATCTTCAACTGAGTGATTTTATGGAAACTACACAGAGCAGCCCAGTAAGAGACACATCGCTGGAATCAGGGTCTCTTGTCTCTACATTATGCTGCTGTCAGATGAGATGGTAAAAACCTGGTGACAGTGTCCCTTTAACCCCTTCATGACCCAGGAATTTTTAGTTTTTCATTTTCGTTTTTGCTCCCCTGCTTCCAAGAGCCATAACTTTTTTTTTTTATTATTTTTCTGTCAATATAGACATATGACGGCTTGTTTTTTGTGGGACGAGTTGTACTTTCATATGCAATAATTTATTTTACCACATAGTCTACAGGAAAATTGCAAAAAAATTCTAAATGCAGTGAAATTGCAAAAAAAGGTGCAATAACATGTTTGTTTTTTGGGTATTTTAGTCGCCATGTTCACTATATGGTAAAACCGACATGACGGGGTGATGCCTCGGGTCGGTACGAGTTCGTAGACACCCAACATGTTACCTTTACTAGTATCTAGGTGGTTTGAATAAAAAAAACCTGACTTTTTGTACCATTTTCCGCGCCCCGTAGCGTTCTCATTCTTCGGCATCTGGGGCTGTGTGACGGCTTATTTTTTGCGTCTAGAGCTAACGTTTCTAATGATACAATTTTTGGGGGATCTGCAGTTTTGATTGCCCGTTATTGCATGTTATAGCAGTGTTGCGGCGACCAAAAAAACGGTATTTTGGCGCTTGGACCATTTTTCCCATACGGAGTTTACGGCTCTCATTAACGGATTTAATACGATTATAGATCGGGCGATTCTGAACGCGACGATACCAAACGTGTATTTTTTAATACTTTTATTGTGATTGGGGGTGAAGGGGGGTGATTTGAACTTTTATATATATTTTTTTTTACAGGTTTTTAAAAACTTTATTTTTTATTCATTCTTATTTTTACACTGCCCCTTTATGAGGCCCCTGCTGCACAGTCCGATCGCTTCTGGGAGATACAGATGAGCTGCAGCTCATCTGTATCTCCCCGAATCGCGGACCTGCTGTGGTTGGCAGCACCTGCCAACCACAACATGGAACTGCTCACTGACAGCATCCGAAGTCTAGCCAGGACCCCAAGGTGTCATCTGTGCACCGGAGATCCCGCAAGGAGGCAAACGGGCCTAGAATGGGCTGAATAGCCTGTGTGTATATATGTATACAGTGTGTACAGGAAATATTCACACCAATTTACATTTTTCACTCGTTCTTTCATTGCAGCCATTTGGTAAATTCAAAAAAGTTCATTTTTTTTCCTCATTAAAGTATCCTCTGCACCCCATATTGACTGAAAAAACTGAAATATAGACATTTTTGCAAATTTATTAAAAAAGAAAAACTGAAATCTCACATGGTCATGAGTCTTCATCCCCTTTGCTCAGTATTGATGATAAGTATTCAGCCCCTTTGCTCAGTATTGATCAGTATTCAGCCCCTTTGCTCAGTATTGATGATCAGTTTTCAGCCCCTGTATTCAGTATTGATGATCAGTACTCAGCCCCTTTGCTCAGTATTGATAAGTATTCAGCCCCTTTGCTCAGTATTGATAAGTATTCAGCCCCTTTGCTCAGTATTGATCAGTATTCAGCCCCTTTGCTCAGTATTGATGATCAGTATTCAGCCCCTTTGCTCAGTATTGATGCTCAGTATTCAGCCACTTTGCTCAGTATTGATGATCAGTATTCAGCCCCTTTGCTCAGTATTGATGATCAGTATTCAGCCCCTTTGCTCAGTATTGATGATCAGTATTCAGCCCCTTTGCTCAGTATTGATGATCAGTAATCAGCCCCTTTGCTCAGTATTGATGATCAGTAATCAGCCCCTTTGCTCAGTATTGATGATCAGTATTCAGCCTCTTTGCTCAGTATTGATGATCAGTATTCAGCCCCTTTGCTCAGTATTGATGATCAGTATTCAGCCCCTTTGCTCAGTATTGATGATCAGTATTCAGCCCCTTTGCTCAGTATTGATGATCAGTATTCAGCCCCTTTGCTCAGTATTGATGATCAGTATTCAGCCCCTTGCTCAGTATTGATGATCAGTATTCAGCCCCTTTGCTCAGTATTGATGATCAGTATCCGGCCCCTTTGCTCAGTATTGATGATTAGTAATCAGCCCCTTTGCTCAGTATTGATGATCAGTATTCAGACCCTTTGCTCAGTATTGATGATAAGTCTTCAGCCCCTTTGCTCAGTATTGATGATCAGTATTCAGCCCCTTTGCTCAGTATTGATGATCAGTCGTCAGCCCCTTTGCTCAGTATTGATGATCAGTATCAGCCCCTTTGCTCAGATTGAGCCCCTTTGCTCAGTATTGATGATTAGTAATCAGCCCCTTTGCTCAGTAATGATGATCAGTATTCAGCCCCTTTGCTCAGTATTGATGATCAGTATTCAGCCCCTTTGCTCAGTATTGATGATCAGTATTCAGCCCCTTTGCTCAGTATTGATGATCAGTATTCAGCCCTTTGCTCAGTATTGATGATCAGTATTCAGCCCCTTTGCTCAGTATTGATGATCAGTATTCAGCCCTTTGCTCAGTATTGGATGATCAGTATTCAGCCCCTTTGCTCAGTATTGATGATCAGTATTCAGCCACTTTGCTCAGTATTGATGATCAGTACTCAGCCCCTTTGCTCAGTATTGATGATCAGTATCAGCCCTTTGCTCAGTATTGATCAGTATTCAGCCCCTTTGCTCAGTATTGATGATCAGTATTCAGCCCTTTGCTCAGTATTGATGATCAGTATTCAGCCCCTTTGCTCAGTATTGATGATAAGTCTTCAGCCCCTTTGCTCAGTATTGATGATCAGTATTCAGCCCCTTTGCTCAGTATTGATGATCAGTATCCAGCCCCTTTGCTCAGTATTGATGATTAGTAATCAGCCCCTTTGCTCAGTACTGATGATCAGTATTCAGCCCCTTTGCTCAGTATTGATGATCAGTATTCAGACCCTTTGCTCAGTATTGATGATAAGTCTTCAGCCCCTTTGCTCAGTATTGATGATCAGTATTCAGCCCCTTTGCTCAGTATTGATGATCAGTCTTCAGCCCTTTGCTCAGTATTGATGATCAGTATTCAGCCCCTTTGCTCAGTATTGATGATAAGTCTTCATCCCCTTTGCTCAGTATTGATGATCAGTATTCAGCCCCTTTGCTCAGTATTGATGATCAGTAATCAGCCCCTTTGCTCAGTATTGATTCAGTATTCAGCCACTTTGCTTAGTATTGATGATCAGTATTCAGCCACTTTGCTCAGTATTCAGCCACTTTGCTCAGTATTCAGCCACTTTGCTCAGTATTGATGATCAGTATTCAGCCCCTTTGCTCAGTATTGATGATCAGTATTCAGCCCCTTTGCTCAGTTATTGATGATCAGTATTCAGCCCCTTTGCTCAGTATTGATGATCAGTAATCAGCCCTTTGCTCAGTATTGATGATCAGTAATCAGCCCTTTGCTCAGTATTGATGATCAGTAATCAGCCCTTTGCTCAGTATTGATGATCAGTATTCAGCCCCTTTGCTCAGTATTGATGATCAGTATTCAGCCCCTTTGCTCAGTATTGATGATCAGTATTCAGCCCCTTTGCTCAGTATTGATGATCAGTATTCAGCCCCTTTGCTCAGTATTGATGATCAGTATTCAGCCCCTTTGCTCAGTATTGATGATCAGTATTCAGCCCCTTTGCTCAGTATTGATGATCAGTATTCAGCCCCTTTGCTCAGTATTGATGATCAAGTCGTCAGCCCCTTTGCTCAGTATTAGCACCCCTTTGCTCAGTATTGATGATCAGTAATCAGCCCCTTTGCTCAGTATTGATGATCAGTATTCAGCCCCTTTGCTCAGTATTGATGATCAGTTATTCAGCCTCTTTGCTCAGTATTGATGATCAGATATTCAGCCCCTTTGCTCAGTATTGATGATCAGTATCCGGCCCCTTTGCTCAGTATTGATGATTAGTAATCAGCCCCTTTGCTCAGTATTGATGATCAGTATTCAGACCCTTTGCTCAGTATTGATGATAAGTCTTCAGCCCCTTTGCTCAGTATTGATGATCAGTATTCAGCCCCTTTGCTCAGTATTGATGATCAGTCGTCAGCCCCTTTGCTCAGTATTGATGATCAGTAATCAGCCCCTTTGCTCAGTATTGTAGCCCCTTTGCTCAGTATTGATGATCAGTATTCAGCCACTTTGCTAGTATTGATGATCAGTATCAGCCACTTTGCTCATATTGATGATCAGTATTCAGCCCTTTGCTCAGTATTGATGATCAGTAATCAGCCCCTTTGCTCAGTATTGATGATCAGTATCAGCCCCTTTGCTCAGTATGATGATCAGTATTCAGCCCCTTTGCTCAGTATTGATGATCAGTATTCAGCCCTTTGCTCAGTATTGATGATCAGTATTCAGCCCCTTTGCTCAGTATTGATGATCAGTATTCAGCCCCTTTGCTCAGTATTGATGATCAGTCGTCAGCCCCTTTGCTCAGTATTCAGCCCCTTTGCTCATATGATGATCAGTATTCAGCCCTTTGCTCAGTATTGATGATCAGTATCCAGCCCCTTTGCTCAGTATTGATGATTAGTAATCAGCCCCTTTGCTCAGTATTGATGATCAGTATTCAGCCCCTTTGCTCAGTATTGATGATTAGTAATCAGCCCCTTTGCTCATATTGATGATCAGTATTCAGACCCTTTGCTCAGTATTGATGATCAGTTATCAGCCCCTTTGCTCAGTATTGATCAGTATTCAGCCCCTTTGCTCATATTGATGATCAGTTTCAGCCCCTTGCTCAGTATTGATCAGTATTCAGCCCCTTTGCTCAGTATTGATGATCAGTATCAGCCCCTTTGCTCAGTATTGATGATCAGTTATCAGCCCTTTGCTCAGTATTGATCAGTATTCAGCCCCTTTGCTCAGTATTGATGATCATATTCAGCCCCTTGCTCAGTATTGATGATCATATTCAGCCCCTTGCTCAGTATTGATGATAAGTCTTCAGCCCCTTTGCTCAGTATTGATGATCAGTATTCAGCCCTTTGCTCAGTATTGATGATCAGTATCCAGCCCCTTGCTCAGTATGATGATTAGTAATCAGCCCTTGCTCAGTACTGATGATCAGTATTCAGCCCCTTTGCTCAGTATTGATATCATATTCAGCCCCTTTGCTCAGTATTGATGATAAGTCTTCATCCCCTTTGCTCATATTGATGATCAGTATTCAGCCCCTTTGCTCAGTATTGATGATCAGTAATCAGCCCCTTTGCTCGTATTGATGATCAGTATTCAGCCACTTTGCTTAGTATTGATGATCAGTATTCAGCCCTTTGCTCAGTATCAGCCACTTTGCTCAGTATTCAGCCACTTTGCTCAGTATTGATGATCAGTATTCAGCCCCTTTGCTCAGTATTGATGATCAGTATTCAGCCCCTTTGCTCAGTATTGATGATCAGTATTCAGCCCCTTTGCTCAGTATTGATGATCAGTAATCAGCCCCTTTGCTCAGTATTGATGATCAGTAATCAGCCCCTTTGCTCAGTATTGATGATCAGTATTCAGCCTCTTTGCTCATATTGATATCAGTATTCAGCCCCTTTGCTCAGTATTGATGATCAGTATTCAGCCCCTTTGCTCAGTATTGATGATCAGTATTCACCCCTTTGCTCAGTATTGATGATCAGTATTCAGCCCCTTTGCTCAGTATTGATGATCAGTATTCAGCCCCTTTGCTCAGTATTGATGATCAGTATCAGCCCCTTTGCTCAGTATTGATGATCAGTATCCGGCCCCTTTGCTCAGTATTGATGATTAGTAATCAGCCCCTTTGCTCAGTATTGATGATCAGTATTCAGACCCTTTGCTCAGTATTGATGATAAGTCTTCAGCCCCTTTGCTCAGTATTGATGATCAGTATTCAGCCCCTTTGCTCAGTATTGATGATCAGTTCAGCCCTTTGCTCAGTATGATGATCGAATCGCCCCTTTGCTCAGTATTGAGCCCCTTTGCTCAGTATTGATGATTAGTAATCAGCCCCTTTGCTCAGTAATGATGATCAGTATTCACCCCTTTGCTCAGTATTGATGATCAGTATTCAGCCCCTTTGCTCAGTATTGATGATCAGTATTCAGCCCCTTTGCTCATATTGATGATCAGTATTCAGCCCCTTTGCTCAGTATTGATGATCAGTATTCAGCCCCTTGCTCAGTATTGATGATCAGTATTCACCCCTTTGCTCAGTATGATGATCAGTATTCAGCCCCTTTGCTCAGTATTGATGATCAGTATCAGCCACTTTGCTCAGTATTGATGATCATACTCAGCCCCTTTGCTCAGTATTGATATCAGTTATCAGCCCTTTGCTCATATTGATCAGTATCAGCCCTTTGCTCAGTATTGATGATCAGTATTCACCCCTTTGCTCAGTATTGATGATCAGTATCAGCCCTTTGCTCAGTATTGATGATAAGTCTTCAGCCCCTTTGCTCAGTATTGATGATCAGTATTCAGCCCCTTTGCTCAGTATTGATGATCATATCCAGCCCCTTTGCTCAGATTGATGATTAGTAATCAGCCCCTTTGCTCAGTACTGATACATATTCAGCCCCTTTGCTCAGTATTGATGATCAGTATTCAGACCCTTTGCTCAGTATTGATGATAAGTCTTCACCCTTTGCTCAGTATTGATGATCATTTCAGCCCCTTTGCTCAGTATTGATGATCAGTCTTCACCCCTTTGCTCAGTATTGATGATCAGTATTCAGCCCCTTGCTCAGTATTGAATAAGTCTTCATCCCCTTTGCTCAGTATTGATGATCAGATTCAGCCCCTTTGCTCAGTATTGATGATCAGTAATCAGCCCCTTTGCTCATATTGATGATCAGTATTCAGCCACTTTGCTTAGTATTGATGATCAGTATTCAGCCACTTTGCTCAGTATTCAGCCACTTTGCTCAGTATTCAGCCACTTTGCTCAGTATTGATGATCAGTATTCAGCCCTTTGCTCAGTATTGATGATCATATTCAGCCCCTTTGCTCAGTATTGATGATCAGTATTCAGCCCCTTTGCTCAGTATTGATGATCAGTAATCAGCCCTTTTGCTCAGTATTGATGATCAGAATCAGCCCCTTTGCTCAGTATTGATGATCAGTAATCACCCCTTTGCTCAGTATTGATGATCAGTATTCAGCCCCTTTGCTCAGTATTGATGATCAGTATTCAGCCACTTTGCTCAGTATTGATGATCAGTATTCAGCCCCTTTGCTCAGTATTGATGATCAGTATTCAGCCCCTTTGCTCAGTATTGATGATCAGTATTCAGCCCCTTTGCTCAGTAGTGATGATCAGTATTCAGCCCCTTTGCTCAGTAGTGATGATCAGTATTCAGCCCCTTTGCTCAGTATTGATGATCAGTATTCAGCCCCTTTGCTCAGTATTGATGATCAGTATTCAGCCCCTTTGCTCAGTATTGATGATCAGTAGTCAGCCCCTTTGCTCAGTATTGATGATCAGTCGTCAGCCCCTTTGCTCAGTATTGATGATCAGTCGTCAGCCCCTTTGCTCAGTATTGATGATCAGTCGTCAGCCCCTTTGCTCAGTATTGATGATCAGTCGTCAGCCCCTTTGCTCAGTATTGATGATCAGTATTCAGCCCCTTTGCTCAGTATTCAGCCCCTTTGCTCAGTATTGATGATCAGTATTCAGCCCCTTTGCTCAGTATTCAGCCCCTTTGCTCAGTATTGATGATCAGTATACAGCCCCTTTGCTCAGTATTGATGATCAGTATTCAGCCCCTTTGCTCAGTATTGATGATCAGTATTCAGCCCCTTTGCTCAGTATTGATGATCAGTATTCAGCCCCTTTGCTCAGTATTGATGATCAGTATTCAGCCCCTTTGCTCAGTATTGATGATCAGTATTCAGCCCCTTTGCTCAGTATTGATGATTAGTAATCAGCCCCTTTGCTTTTAGTATTGATGATTAGTATTCAGCCCCTTTTGCTTTTAGAATTGATGATAAGTATTCAGCACCTTTGCTCAGTATTGATGATCAGTATTCAGCACCTTTGCTCAGTATTGATGATCAGTATTCAGCCCCTTTGCTCAGTATTGATGATCAGTATTCAGCCCCTTTGCTCAGTATTGATGAGCCTGGCTGAAAGTGTTCACCCCAATGTAATGAGAACTTGGCCTAATTATGTCAGGCTGGGACCAGGCTACGGGAGATTTAATCTTCTGTGGGGTTTATGAAAAGGAGACTGGGTGGATCAGTGTTTCCCAACCAGTGCCAGTCTCTGGGCCAGTGATGACAGTATTCCCCAGATGCAGATATGTACAAATGATGACATGGAAAGTCATTGAAATTCTGAAAAACATCACTGCCCTTAGGTTCTTTTTATGCTTAAAGGGGTTGTCCACTACCTAAATAACCCTTTCTCATTCCCCATGTGTGGCCCCATTGAAATAAAGAAGCTTATACTCACCTCCGCTGTTCCAGTGGTGTCAGCACTCGCTCTCCTGGGACTCATTGAGGTTGTTGCGTCACATGAGTCCAGGGCCTTATCACTGCCGGCACCTCTGTCCCCGCTGTGGTAATCTCTTTACATAACTGTCCCTATATTAGGGATACTCAGTTGCTTTGCTCGTCATAGAGGTAGTGAAAGGAAAACATTCTCCCCCTAAAAGTTAATTCGGTTTATTTATCCATCATAAACCGCACAGGATAAACAAGCTTGAACCTTTCTTCAGGCTCCACAGCAACATAAACAATGTCCATACAGAGTATCCACTGACCTCCAGTCAGTCATCAGATACAGATTTCAGATGCGTCACTTTACCAGGAGTTCAGCATGCTCCAAACACACATGGACTTCACAAGAAGTGCTACTAACTTTCAGGACCTGGCTGACGTCACAGACCCTGTGACCTAGAACCAGTCACATGATATACCACCTGATACAATCACAGGTGGAGAGGTGTGTTCACTCGCACACATATACTTGTATGCATTAACTCTTTTGTGCAATGCTGCAAGTCACAGTGAAACCATTCACCTTTACATTGCAACAGATCTCCGCCTGTGCGATATATACCCGCCATTCACATCATGGCTGGTCGCCATATCACACCGTCTTCAAACAAATGATTAATCAACATGAAATGAGTGTCAGCCGCAGCTCTCACTTAATGCTAATATAAGTATGAAGGTGAGGACAGTGGAGCCGGACTCATGTGACATAACAACCTCAAGTGAGCCCCGGGAATATGTGCGCGACACTGCTGGTACGACGACAGTGCATACGAGTGTAAGCTTTTTTGGGGGGTCAAACATGGGGAATGACATGAGACAATCCAAGTAGTGTACACCACTTTTAAGATTTTACCTCTAGAGGTTTCATTTATTCGTTATCTGTTCGTAGTTACAGACAAATGATTTGATGAATCTTAGACACGTTGTAGAGGAGGGACGGTAACACCGGGGATCTCATTGTAACACACTGTCAGCTATGAACAATGGCGCAGATTGGGAAGCTGAAATATGGACAAGGACCAATACTAAGACACCACACAACCATTTATGAGTAGTCAAACACCAAAGTCGAGACCATAATGGTACATAAAGGATAGGAATAATAAGTGGGTGATTGACTTGTTTTTTTTTTTTTTCTTTTTACAGGCAATTCTGGATGATACAACAACAAAAATACAAAAGGCTGAAGAAGCCTTAGCGGCTATCAATAAGAAGAGCAAGACAAGGTAGGGGATTATCAAGTGTGAGGTAGCGACCCGGGGAACTCGCTTGCATAACGACACCAACACGTGCTTATAATTTAACCAATGACCACCCGTTTATTTGCTCACATACATAACATAACCCGGGTAGCATGTTAAACATTGAACATATAAAACAAAAAGGAAAAGGGGCGCAAATGTGTAGGATCCCTTTATTAAAAACATTTAAGTGGCGTGGGTAGGTGGCCACTCCCCTTTTCGGGTTGTGCAAGTCCTGCACAACCCGGTTTACCAGCCCCCGCCGCCGGCGGTATGTGCACTGCCTCTCCTCTCTCCTGTTTAAGGCAGATCGTTTGTGCTGTTCCTGAGCTGCTCCAGCCGCCAGTCCCTCAAAAAGGGAGTAGTTTTCATGCAAAAAATAGTAATGGCGGTCTGATTAGGAGCGCTCTAAGGAACAAGCAGACATGTAAGATGTTTTCATAAATGGCAAACCTTTTATTAACTTCTTAGCTCCCCTCACAGCTCCACTACGCGTTTCAACTGCATACAAACAGTCTTCATCAGGTAGTGTCCAGTGAGGGGAGCTAAGAAGTTAATAAAAGGTTTGCCATTTATGAAAACCTCTTACATGTCTGCTTGTTCCTTAGAGCGCTCCTAATCAGACCGCCATTACTATTTTTTGCATGAAAACATTGAACATAAGCACCATACATAAATACACAGTACATTTACATATTACATTATGAAACACATATATTGCACATAACATCCTATAGTTACCGGGGGCCTGTCACCACCTCTCTTTCAGCCCTTGGAGCACTAACGACAGCTCCCGTGGTGGTTACGGCCTCCGGCCTATCTACACATTCCACATACATTTTACAATACATTAACCACATTTATCAACGGGCCCTGTGGGTCCCAATGGCGGTACCAGCTGCCTGGCTTTATTTTCCCAGATCCACACTACCCCGGAATACAGGCTCCAGCCTGACCGGGTTCTTACACACTGCATGTGATCCATCATATAAGCATCCATGGATCACACACGTCCTACCACACGCTCACAGCCCATCATATAATCATCCATGGACTGTGGCTCTTCTGGGTCCAGAACAGGGATTGGCCAACCTTAGTACCCGGGAACCATCCGTTACCCACTATAGGAGCCCTATTAACCCCTGTCTCTGGTCACAGGTTCACCCACACCATTAAAGGCCATGGTAGAGGAACAGGTACCCGCTGCAAGCAGCAGGCCAAGCCTCCCTCTAGTCCCAATGGGATGGATCGCCTCCAATATCATCCACTCAAGCTGGGTCTCTCCCACAGACACCATACATGGCCTTTCTACCTAAGCCATAAAATACACATACACTTTTACGGATCCCTCACTGACTATTTAGTTGCCCGCCTCTGTATACATCTGCCTCCCGTAGGGCTACATACATCAACGGGTCCCTTCACTGACGGTTTAGTCGGACCCAATGGCGGCTATGCCCGCCTGGCACAATTTACGCACAAGGCACACAGTTCACTCTAGCATACAAGAACTGCCTTCTTACCGGGCACGGATCCGGGTCTCGCTACCTGAGTCACGGGTCCACCAAGCATCCCCAAGGGCTCCTTACCGGACGTGTGGCGAAGCACGTCCGGACCAGCGTCCACCTGGTTCAGCCACGGCTTCCCCACTCCAGGAGCTGTCACGACCCCGGACCTGGCCAACGGTATGGAGCTAACACGCTCCCCTCATGTCCGCACACCACAGAACTCTGGACTGCTCTGCTCTCAGCATCCCATGCAGGGGATATCTACTACATTATCTGTACTCAGTGAGCTATCACTGTGTTACCTGTGATGTTACATAGGACTGCAGGTGACCTCTACTACATTATATATATTCAGATATAGCACTGTGTTATCTGTGATGTTACATAGGACTGCAGGTTACATCTACATTATATGTGGTGTTACATAGGACTGCAGGGGATATCTACTACATTATCTGTACTCAAAGATATCACTGCGCACCTACACAGTTGCCATCTTCCACCACAAAAGTGTCTGGATTTCCCTTTGGTTGTTGGGAAGATTAGTTTAGGGTAGTGACGGCCAGCAATTGGATGATGGCTTAACCAATGATGTGGTTCTTCATGTAGCGGCAGGCAGTGATTGGGTGACTGTTTGACCTATCAGGTAGCTGCCTGGAGGAATCTGAGGCGTCCGGCCAAAGACAGCAGAAAACAGGTAACCTGCAACAGGGATCCATTAACCCCTTACTGACAACGGGCATATATGTAGCGGGTGTATGGAGAGGACTCGGGGTGTGCTCACACCATACTCGGCACAGCGAGGAGCCGCCACTAAGAGCTGCAGGGGGGAGCGGAGGGTGTCCACCACTGATAACAGCGTGCCGACATGTGGGGGCGCCATTCTATACGTCCGCGGAGGTATCACTGTATATGGTACAGGCCATCAGAGGGTCAATAATAAATACAGTAAAAAAAAGTCACCCCATAAGAGCCTGCGCGCACAATTCAGATTTGTCTTAATTTCATAAACTCCCCATAGTATTTCCTACCAATGTTAAAGCAACACGAGCATTTCGTTTATCTTTATATAATTTTAATTACATAAAGAACAATTATTTTTAGTTTAAAATGTCTCCAATGTAAAGAGCAGAATACCAGACTGAATCTCATCAGACCCCAATAATAGTATGGCACCCCGATATACAGAAGAATTTACATGTCAGTTTTAACCTCTGCCCCCTACACAATAGTCAGAGCTCAGCCAGCGAGTGTAGATAAGGGCAATGCACGGTCTCCTCATGTTGCTTTTTACTGTTGCTACAACCAATAGGTGACAGTAAAGTTATTCTTTTAATCTCTGAAATAGACATTTGCATTGTTGTGTAAATGCGCAGATTTGTTGTTGCTCAATATTCACCTCTTGTGTAATGTAGGATTAACAACTTTTGTTTCAATTTTTAATTTCAGAAAAAGGATCAAGAGGACATCAGGAAACAAAGCCAACTACTAGGTTTACTAAAATGTGTCCTAAAGGTCCACAAAAAGGAGTACAGGGACGGCAGCCGCTGCTGTGAAGGTAGGAAAAAGGCCGGCCTGAATGTAAAAGTCTTGTGATGTTTATATCTTCCCCCCCCCCCACCCCTCCTTCTCCCCCCCCCTCCCCCCCCCCCTCCTTTTCCCCCCCTCCTTCTCCCCCCTCCTTTTCTCCCCCCACCCTTCCTCCCCCCTCTCCCCCACCCCTCTTCTCCCCCCCCCCCCTTCTTCCCCCCCCCTCCCCCCCCCCCCCCCTCCTTTCCCTCTAAATTTGCTGACTCTAGCTGTGTGTGTGTGCAGGTATTTCTTAAACACACAGCTTTCTATTTTTATATGCGTGTATATGCACCTTCAATTTTATATGTGCACTCGCATGCAGTGTGTGTACGAATGCCCCGCAACCAGACAACTAAGTCTTCATATACCATGCGAGCGGCACCACTTTGATATGTGCAAGGCTGAATAAAAACATCTGTGTGCACGGGGTCTTATGGATTCAGGCTGTATAACCCGGTATGTACTGTGTATTTGAGGATGATGTGTAATGTGTTGTATGAAGCAATGTGCATCCTATCGTGACAATGGTGAAAGGGGATACCAAGTGCAGCCATGTTACATTATTAACCATATTGGACCATCGTTTTAATTAAGAATATGCACTGGGACATCATTGCACCGTATAAATACCTTTCATGTATGTTACATCTAGCTGTGTGTATAGGTGTTAATTAAACGCACGTCATTCCATTATTTTTTTTTGCAGATATATATATATATATAGACCTGCCTCCAGTGTGTATATGCGTGTCCCGGTTACGGGCGCATAGATCTATGTGTGACCTACAAGCTGCGCAGCTTGGACACCGGGGAATGTGGTCCTGACAAAATAAGTGCCAACCAACATGGCTGCCATGATAACGCCCCTCAGTTCTCCCAGACTCACTAATGGCAAGCCTCTATAATATGGGGTCCAGCAATCCTCTATAATATGGGGTACTTGAATGTGTGAGGCCTCTGCAGCCTCCCCTGCATTTTATACAGCGATCACAGGGGTACTGCTAGTTAATATACAGCTTGTTCGTACCCAAGATACGCATGGTCCCCAGAGCTATCCCACCAGGGATACAGGGTATATGCTTTAAAACCCCCTAAGGATGGAAGTCTGTATGCCCTCCCCGCCTGCGCGGGCCTCCTCATATTGACAAGGAAATTGGATTGAGAGCAATGGGGACAGTGATGGTGTATGAGCAATATGGTAAAGAGGAAGAGGATGTCGGGGACAAGGTTTATATGCCCGGGGGAGGGGCTGCAGAGTGACGAGGAGGGGGCAGAACCCATTTTTCTGGTCATCATAATGGGAGACCCAGACAATGGGGTTTAGGCTCTGCCCTCCGGAGGTCACACTAGGTACTACAAGTTTGTAGACACCGCCCCCTCCGCTTATAAACCCCTACCGCAGGGAACATCCTCAGTTTTAAACTTAGTGTGCTCGGAGGATCACGCTTTGCTTGCACTTCACTGCATTCTCACAACTTACGTGATGGCGTCTGAAGACAAGGTAAAATGGTCCCCGTCGGGGACCCTCGACAGCCTCCCCGCTCACCCTTGTGGAACACGCAGGTGGAGGTACCGGAGGGCAAATGGCCTGGACACTTTGTGTTCTCCCGGTACGCTGTCGCACTCCTTTCCATCCCTCCCTGGGGGCTCTGGAGAGTGGGAGTTGGGAGCCTTGCACAGCTCCGCTCTGTCCGAGGCCTCCCTAAATGGTGCTTACAGACCGGACTGGAGCCAGCCCAGTCCGAGGCCTCCCTAAATGGTGCTTACACTCCGGACTGGTGCTGAACCCCCGTCCGAGGCCTCCCTAAATGGTGCTTACAGACCGGACCGGCACTGAGGCCCGTGTGTCTCCTGTGTGCCTGGGGGTAGTGTCTGTCACTTTATGTGTCCTGACACTCAGACCGCGCGTGCCCTCGGGCCCGCGGTTCTGGCGGTGTACCCTGTGCTGGGGTCACCCTGGCTGACCGCCCTGTGTGTCACAGGGGCTGAGGCTGCAGACTGCAGGTGTTTGTATGTGCTGACAGTCTATGTGTGTATGTTGTATTTCACACTTTTCCCGCGCTGCGGGCTCTAGTCACCTCCATTATTGAGGCTGCCTGGAGGAGGGGAAGCAGCCCTTGCGGTGACGTCACCGATGGGCGTGTGTGTGTGCTTCCCGCGTGTTCTCGGCGCCGCCCACGACTTTGCTCTCGGCGGCCATCTTCTCCCTTATTCCCGGCTGGGATCTATCGGCAGCGCGTGTCTGCACTTCAGGGGAGACCGGAACTCGCGGAGGTCACACACACACACCGCTTCCTCCTACCGCTTTACTGCGGTCGGTAAGCCACCGGGATTCCCGGTTTGTTTTGTGAACTGCAAATTGGCTTATATTCCCCTACTGTGGCGATGTCCTCAGTTGGGAAGCATGCTGCTAAGGCGGCGGATGTCACCATTTCCTGTGCCACATGCAACGGGACACTGGTGGAGGGGTCCTGCAATAACTGCGGACGCCCAGAGTCCCGGACTGCCACTGCTGAGTCAGCAAATCCGGGATTATACCCTGAGGTTCAGGTGATCCCAGGGCCATGGGAAACGCAGAATAGGATCAACGAATCCCTGCTGTCCCAGATGTCCTCCATGTCGCAATCCCTGGAGGCACTTCATAGGAGACTGGAAAACCCAGCTACTCCTCCCAGTTACCCCCGGGTGTCTCTTTCTGCTGCTGTGAGACCCCCTAAGCGAGCTCGTCGTGAGGAATCACCCGAGCTCCAGGCTCTCTCTGAGGAGGAGCGTTCCTCTGATGGTGAGGAAGATGATGGGGGTTCTACTCTCGGGTCTGTGTCTGAACCTCCAGATGGGGTAGAGGATTTGGTGTACTCCATCAATGAGACCCTACGTCTCGTGACTCCCCTGAGGAAGTGACCGTACACCCGACGGAGGTCTATCAGTGGCTGCGGCCAGAGGCTAGACCAAGTGGCTCCTTCATGGACCATACTAATTTTGGAAGGGTAGTTAAAGCACCCAGGTTACATCCTGGGCGGCGTTATGTCCGAAAGCCTAAGGACAATCGCTTCCCCTTCCCCCAGGAGGTGCTTCAGGAATGGTCGCAGTCTCCTAAGGTGGACGCGTCCATGACCAGGATTGCTGCACGCTCCCTGTTTTCTGCCTCTGATAGCTCCTCATTGAAGGACGCGACGGATAGACAGGTGGAACAACTCGCCAAGTCTTCCTATGAGGCTGTGGGGTCTTCATTTGCCCCTAATTTTGCCACGGTCTGGACACTACAAGCAATTACCACCTGTTTGGATGGTATCACTAAGCTAGCTAGGTCCAGTCCAGAGGTCCTGGCGCTTACCGATAGGGCAAAGGCCTATGCGGACTACGCCAGGACGGCAACTTTGGAAACTGCCACTCGCTCAGCTGTGGCTTCGGCCAATGCGATAGCGATCCGCAGGTTGTTGTGGCTGCGTCTTTGGGACTCAGATACCACATCTAAGAAGATTTTGCAGAATCTTCCATTCGCTGGTGATAGGCTTTTTGGCACCGAGCTGGATAAGCTGATAAAGGATTCTGCGGAGTCTAAGATCCCGCAGAATAAACCTAAGCCACGGTACACCGTTAAAAGGAACCCTAAACAGTGGTCCTTTCGCTCCAGCTCGCAGTCAACATCGACGTCCGCTCGCTCGGACCGAGGGGGCAAGCCGGCTACTCAGTGGCGTTCCAAGAGTCGTCAGAAGAAGCCGGCGGGGGCAGCGGCTGCCACTCCCAAGCCCGCCTCAACATGACTCGCTCTCTCATCCTGTCTCCCCACAGGTGGGGGGCCGCCTGTCTCGATTTCGGGACAAGTGGCTTCTTCACGTTCAAGATCAGTGGGTTCGAGACGTAGTCTCGCGAGGTTACAGGATAGAGCTGACGTCAAAACCGTTAAACCGCTTCCATCGATCTGTTCCATCCCCAGAAAAGGCTCAGGCTTTCCATCTGGTGTTGGAGGGGCTCCGCAGAGACGGAGTAGTGGTCCCAGTTCCTTCCGGGGAGAGGTTTCGGGGTTTTTACTCCAACCTCTTTATTGTCCCAAAGAAGGATGGCTCCTTTCGCCCGGTTTTGGACCTAAAGTTGTTCAACCGTCACGTGTTGGTTCGGAAGTTCCGCATGGAATCCCTGCGCTCCGTGATAGCGGCTGTGTCGCAGGGGGACTTCCTAGCGTCCATAGATATTCGGGACGCTTACCTTCACGTGCCCATTGCACCGGCTCATCAACGCTGGTTAAGATTCGCAGTGGGGGACGAACACTACCAGTTCGTGGCGTTGCCTTTTGGTCTGGCCTCGGCTCCGCGGGTGTTCACGAAAGTGATGGCCTCTATGATGGCTCTCCTGCATGTGCAGGGACATTCCGTCATTCCATATCTAGACCTGCTGGTCAGGGCGCCATCGGAACACCTTTGTCAAGAGAGCCTGGATGTGACCATGCGGTCTCTGGAACAGTTCGGTTGGCTCCTCAATATTCAGAAGTCAACTCTGGTTCCGACCCAGTCACTGACATATCTGGGCATGGACTTCAACACAGCCTCAGCCCTGGTGTCTCTGCCACGAGTCAAACAGCTGGCCATCCATTCAGGAGTGCAGAATGTCCTCCTGTCACCACAATCATCCCTGCGGGTGTTGATGAAGCTGGTGGGGCGCATGGTGGCAGCAATAGAGGCGGTGCCTTTCGCACAATTTCGCCTCCGTCCTCTCCAGCTGGAGATCCTCCGCAGATGGGACAAGAGGACGATTTCTCTGAATCGGCTGGTGACTCTTTCCCAACCGACCAGGGATTCCCTGCAGTGGTGGCTTCAGCCACGTCACTTATCTCGGGGCCGGTCCTTCATCAAACCATCATGGTTAGTGGTGACC
Source organism: Allobates femoralis (assembly GCA_033576535.1). Taxonomy (NCBI): domain Eukaryota; kingdom Metazoa; phylum Chordata; class Amphibia; order Anura; family Aromobatidae; genus Allobates; species Allobates femoralis. The sequence goes on from JARQOC010000008.1 coordinate 14,348,620, forward strand.
ACCGACGCCAGTCTGAAGGGCTGGGGGGCGGTGTTCTACACCACAGGGCTCAAGGCCTCTGGACTCAGTCGGAGTCGGCGTTGCAGATCAACGTGCTGGAGATCAAGGCGGTCTATCTGGCACTCCTGGCTTTTCAGAAATTCCTCTCCGGACAACCCATTCGGGTTCAGACCGACAATGCGACGGCCGTCGCTTATATAAATCATCAAGGAGGAACCAGGAGTGCACAGGCTTTGGCCGAAGTCCACCGCATCCTATCCTGGGTGGAGGACAACAACTGCCTGATCTCCGCAGTTCACATCCCAGGGGTCGAAAACTGGGAGGCCGACTATCTGAGCCGACAGGGGATGGACGCCGGAGAGTGGTCTCTTCATCCGGACATCTTCCGGGACATCTGCAGCAGATGGGGCACTCCGGACGTGGATCTGATGGCCTCACGGCTGAATCATCAGGTGCCGCAATACATGGCGAGGTCGTGGGACCCCCAGTCTCTGGGAGCAGACGCCCTGATCCTGAATTGGTCCAGATTCCATCTGCCGTATGTGTTCCCGCCTCTAGCTCTGATTCCCAAGGTGCTGTGGAAAATCAGGTCGGAGTGCAGGGTAGCCATTCTGGTGGCTCCAGATTGGCCCAGGAGGTCCTGGTATCCGGACCTGTGGCAACTGTCAGGCGGACACAGGTGGGCTCTTCCAGAACGCGCAGATCTACTCGCGCAAGGCCCATTCTTCCACCTCAATTCCAGGGCCCTCAGATTGACTGCGTGGCTCTTGAGGCCTGGCTGCTGACATCCAGGGGTTTTTCCCCTACAGTGGTTGCCACTATGAATCGGGCTAGGAAGCCTGTTTCGCGGAAGATATACCACAGGACGTGGAAAATCTTTTTCTCCTGGTGTGCCTCTGGTGGACGGTCACCGTGGCCCTTGTCGGTTCCGACTCTGTTGGCTTTCCTACAGTCGGGTTTGGAGTTGGGCTTATCCCTCAGTTCCCTGAAGGGTCAAGTGTCAGCGCTGTCTGTGCTTTTTGACAGACGTTTAGCGCTCCTCCCGAAGGTCCGTCAATTCCTACAGGGGGTGTCTCGGGTGGTTCCGCCATACCGGCGACCACTGGACCCTTGGGACCTTAACATGGTCCTGGCGGCACTGCAGAAACCGCCGTTTGAGCCGCTGAGGGAAGTTCCCCTCTCTCGTCTGTCCCAGAAAGTGGTCTTTTTGGTGGCAATTACGTCTCTGAGAAGGGTCTCAGAATTGGCTGCACTTTCGTGCAAGTCACCCTTCCTGGTGGTTCACCAAGATAAGGTGGTGTTGCGCCCACGGCCAGAATTCTTGCCTAAGGTGGTGTCCACTTTTCACCTGAACCAAGAGATTGTGCTCCCATCATTTTGTCCCGCTCCCGTTCATCAGGTTGAGCGCGACCTCCACACTCTGGATCTGGTGAGGGCTGTACGCATTTATGTGTCCAGAACTGCCTCCTTCCGGACGTCAGACTCATTGTTCATCCTTACGGCGGGCCGCTGTAAGGGGTCCGCGGCATCTAAATCGACCTTGGCCAGATGGATCAAGGTGCCCATTCAGGAGGCCTACCGATCTTCCGGTTTGCCTCTCCCGGTGGGATTGAAGGCACACTCGACCAGAGCTGTCGGTGCCTCCTGGGCTTTGCGACATCGAGCTTCGGCTCTACAGGTGTGTCAGGCAGCCACATGGTCAAGCCTGCATACTTTTTCCAAGCACTATATGGTGCATGCCCATGCCTCTGCGGATGCAAGTTTGGGCAGGCGGGTCCTACAGGCGGCGGTTTCCCACCTTTGAAGGGGACCATATGTTGTCCGTCTTTTGAGGAACTCTTCCTGCCCTGGGGTATTGCTTTAGGACATCCCCATTGTCTGGGTCTCCCATTATGATGACCAGAAAAAAGAGAATTTTGTTTACGTACCGTAAATTCTTTTTTCTTTAATCATCAATGGGAGACCCAGCACCCACCCAGTTGTTCCGTTGGATGTTGTCACATTTGACTGGTTCCCTGTTGGAACAGTGTATTCCGGGTTGTTGAACCGTTCGTTCACGGTTTCTTTCCCGATGTTTCGGGTGTGGTTATTTTGTCTCCTCGCAGCTTATGGACCAAACTGAGGATGTTCCCTGCGGTAGGGGTTTATAAGCGGAGGGGGCGGTGTCTACAAACTTGTAGTACCTAGTGTGACCTCCGGAGGGCAGAGCCTAAACCCCATTGTCTGGGTCTCCCATTGATGATTAAAGAAAAAAGAATTTACGGTACGTAAACAAAATTCTCTTTACTTATTACTCGGCATGGAGGAGCAGGGGTTGTTTACAGACAGGCCTCAGCAGTCAGGGGCAGCGGGTAGCAAACGCAGCCGCAGTGCCCTTCATTCTTATGAGACTTGTTAGACGGTCGGGATCTTTGCTATCAATATGATCAAGGTTTCCAATATATGCTGTTCACTTTCTGCATTATATTTCTGGACAATTTACGTAAATGTGCCAATCACACTCTTGCATATCATTTCTGGACATTCACGTAAGACTTCCAGTCACACTCCTTGCATTTAATTTATGGACATTTCACGTAAAAGTGCCGATCACACTCTTGCATATAATTTCTGGATATTCAAGTAAAAGTGGCAGTCAAACTTTTATCAAACTAGGAAAATACCAACTTATTAATATTAAAAATATCTTTTTATTTGTATCAAAGATTAAAATATAAACGAACCAAGAGAAATTAGACAAACATTTGCACATTTATATACATTACTGGGGCTCAGCATATATAATTTCTCAAGCCATATATAGAAGGTCATAGACTTTTTGCCCAACAGGATTACACTTAAGTCGTCCTTAGGGTGTACCTTTATATATATAGATGTTTGTACTCTAGTGTCTCATATCCAGTAAATCAGGAGAGAGACAACTTAATGAGAGAAAAAGACAAATATACTCCAAACCCCTATGTGGATATCAAACAGGATTCTGAAACATCAAATACTATCATTAGGTTACTGAGTTCCCAGTATAGGTATAGATTAAACCTCCAACGCTTGACGCGTTTCGCCTTCTCAGATGTCAGAAGGCTCATCAGAAGACTTTGGGGTTACAGAATTAATGTTCCGTCTTATGACTATACATGCCAAACAAACAAATTCTTCAATGGGCAAGGATACCCAGAGTGGTCAATAAAAAATAGATAGAATGACCCCGTAATTGTTCCAAGGTATCTGTTGTATGGTCATAGATAGGGCATCCTACGAGAGGGACATTCAGAGACATAGGACGGCTACATAGTAGCTTTGAGGATCCATCCCGGTTTATGCCTATTTATCTATGCTGTACCGGATGATGTGACGATGACCTTGGTTTAATATGATACTTCTACCAAAGTTTATCTATGCCCTAGTATGTCCCTCTCGTAGGATGCCCATTGAAGAATTTGTTTGTTTGGCATGTATAGTCATAAGACGGAGCATTAATTCTGTAACCCCAAAGTCTTCTGATGAGCCTTCTGACATCTGAGAAGGCGAAACGCGTCAAGCGTTGGAGGTTTAATCTATACCTATACTGGGAACTCAGTAACCTAATGATAGTATTTGATGTTTCAGAATCCTGTTTGATATCCACATAGGGGTTTGGAGTATATTTGTCTTTTTCTCTCATTAAGTTGTCTCTCTCCTGATTTACTGGATATGAGACACTAGAGTACAAACATCTATATATATAAAGGTACACCCTAAGGACGACTTAAGTGTAATCCTGTTGGGCAAAAAGTCTATGACCTTCTATATATGGCTTGAGAAATTATATATGCTGAGCCCCAGTAATGTATATAAATGTGCAAATGTTTGTCTAATTTCTCTTGGTTCGTTTATATTTTAATCTTTGATACAAATAAAAAGATATTTTTAATATTAATAAGTTGGTATTTTCCTAGTTTGATAAATACAGTAATTGGTACCTCCTAAAGTAACTAGTCAACTGTTTGGCAGTCAAACTTTTGCATATTGTCATTTCAGGAAATTCACGTGTTGTGCCGCTTGCGCGCTGCATGTAATAATTTCTGGACATTCACGTATTGTGTCGGTGGCGCTCTGCATATAATAATTTCTGGACATTCACGTATTGTGTCGGTGGCGCTCTGCATATAATAATTTCTGGACATTCATGTATTGTGTCGGTGGCGCTCTGCATATAATAATTTCTGGACATTCATGTATTGTGTCGGTGGCGCTCTGCATATAATAATTTCTGGACATTCATGTATTGTGTCGGTGGCGCTCTGCATATAATAATTTCTGGACATTCGCGTATTGTGCCGGCCCACGCTGCATATGTGGCGCTTCACTGGTCAGGCATCACAAGTGGGGGTACTGCACCCAAAAATGAGCGTGTGGTTATCCCTGTCACAAGTGGAATGCAGAACACTGTGGGAGGATTTGATCCCAGCACTCCCACACACCCACCTAGGCAACCGGGGGAGGTCCCAAAGTTTGAGAGTCGGAGTTGTAAGGGGACCAGGGAGGACGCACGGGAAGTCTTCAAGAGTGTCTTCCCCGAGGAAAGATGGAAAATGGGAGCTTACCTGCGAGTGAAAGGGGGCTCCAAGGGAGGGCTAGAAAGAGAAGTAGCCTATTTGGCGTCCGATTCCAGGTATCAGAAGAATCCGATGCTGTCCGATATTTATATCGGACAGCATCGGATTTTAAATAATCGTTATGTGAAAGTAGCCAAGCAGGCATTGAGAAGAGAAGGAACAGGACAAGAGTTAGATCCAAGAAGGTACCACCAGAGCTATCCACAGATTCTGCATTCTGCTGCACTACCCGGCCGGCCTGCTGGAGAACTGTGAGCTGTATCATCACCTTGACCATTTTGCAAGTAAAGTACCCGGGTGGAGTGACTGAGTCTCCGTGTGCTTATTCACTGCGGTGCTGCAACTACGACCTCCATCACCTGCACCTTCATCCGTACAGGTGCATCCCTGCCCCGGAGGGTCAGCTCCACCTGCAGGGAGCTATATCATCTCGGCTGCTGTACCAACACCCTCCGGAGGACTGAAGCAGCGCTGGAGCCCTTTCGCCAGGATCTGCGGGTGGCGTCATGATAAACTTTGGAAACTTTTATTTCTCCCATATTAATAACCCTTTTTAAAGTAAGACCCCAGGGCCACGGGTCTGGGCAGGCCACCAGTGACATCCCTACCGAAGTAGAGGGCCCAGATACCTGAGTCTCCATACCCTGGGAGCGTCGCATATAATAATTTCTGGACAGTCACATGTTCTGCCGGTTGCGTGCTGCATACAATTATCGACATTCATGTACACTGTGTGCAGAATTATTAGGCAAGTTGTATTGTAGAGGATTATTTTTATATGTTCTCAATCACCCAAAAGACTCAGATATCAAAGCTTAATATTTTTGGAAGTTGGAGGTTTTTTTTTTAGATTTGGCTCTTGGGAGGATATCTGTGTGTGCAGGTAACTATTATGCAAATGGCATCTTGGCAGCTTCACACTTGATTTCCCTCAATTCATGGGCAGTTATTTTGCCCCTTTTTTGCCCTCACCGCGTCTTGCGACCCTGTTGGCTATTTGCCATGAAACGCTCGATTGTTCGGTGATCACGCTTCAAAGGTTTGGCAATTTCCAGACTGCTGCATCCCTCTGCACGACATCTCACAATTGTGGACTTTTCAGAGCCCGTCACATCTCTCTTCTGACCCATTTTGCCTAAGGAAAGGCATTTGCCTAATAATTAAGCACACCTTATATAGGGTGCTGGTGTCATTACACCACACCCCTCCTCATTACAGAGATGCCATCACCTGATTTACTTCATTGGTAGTTGGCTCTCAGCCTATACAGCTTGGAGCAGGACAACATGTATAAAAAGTATCATGTGATCACAATACTCATTTGCCTATTAATTCTGCACAGTGTATTGTGCTGGAAGCTTCTTATTCAGGATTTTCCTACTGTTTTTTTCTAAACTACTGGTTTATGTGTTAATTCAGTTTATTTATCCAAACTCTGGTCTCAGTTTCGTTATATCCCTACCAGATTCCACAGTTCCTGCATAATTACAGGAGTAAAGGTGGGTTTACACGTTTCAATATCGTTCCGATATCGCAATTCAATGGCGTGGGAGCGCGCATTTAGTGCACGTTTCTCCCGCATCGCATCGGAGGTTTACACGTTGCGATTTCTGGATCCAACGTCCGTACGATGTCTACGCCCCCCAACCCAGGAACGACCATTTAACATGGGAGTGAATGGGTGACGTTGAACTTCACATCGGAATTGGGCTGTCACACAGCACGATCCGGCTCCAATCTCCATTCAATATCGGAGCATTGGAGAGCACGCTCATTCAATCCCCGATATCGCATTGACATCGTTCCTGCATCGTATTGGACGTTCACACCATACAACGCAGGAACGATATCGGCTCCAACGATTGAACCACGTGACTTTTCATTGAAATTGAACGCCGATATCGCAACGTGTAAACCCACCTTTAGGGTACTTTCACATCAGCGGTTTTTGCCGTTCGCGGCAGACGCGGTGAAAAAAACGCATCTGCCGCGATTACCGCATAACCGCTGCACTTGCGGCACCGTTGCGGCAAGCCCCATACAAAGTCTATGGGGGCTTGCGGCAAGTGCGGTATCGGTACTTGCGGCAGGTGCGGCCGCAAAAAAAACACAGCTGACTGCGTTTTTTTTTTCGCGGCCACAAGTGCCGAAACCGCACTTGCCGCACCCTTACCGCAAGCCCCATAGACATTGCATGGGGCTTGCTGCAACTGTGTCGCAAGTGCAGCGGTTATGCGGTAATCGCGGCAGATGCGTTTTTTTCACCGCGTCTGCCGCGATCGGTGAAAACTGCTTATGTGAAAGCAGCCTAATTAGACGGGAGACACAATATTTATTGTCTATGGAAAGCAAAATACGGAGAACCTAATAAATGACCTGTACGGCTCTACCGCCACCGGCAAGAACTTTGTTAGCAAAACTATTGCAGAAAATATTTATAAATTAGGAGAGAAAAGCAAATTTGTCCATCTCTGTGTCTACCCTGCACTTCCTAGATGACAGCAAGATCTCCTTGTACAAGGTATGAAGATTGACCCTCCATTCACGAAAGGGCATTGCTTTGGCACTAGTTTTATTGTTTTAAAACTGTTAAATATTATTCTTATTTTTATTTTTTAATATACAAGAAATGTCTGAGGGACCTTGGAAGTGATGCAATGTGGCATTAGCCCTTCACCCTGCGTTCCACCACCGCTCCATTCAGGGATGTCCCTGAGGAAGGCGCCGGGTGTGGCGCTGAAACGCGTAGGAGAGAGGAGGAAATAAAGGATGAAAACTATCTTGGCTCTTTGGTGAGTTTATCCATACTACAGCAGCGCGGACCGTGACACACCAGTACTCCCATCATTGTAATGAACTAATGATGTCAGAAGGATCGCGATCACGTGACATAGCTAACGATCTTTTTCACCTATATCCTAGTGTGTGAAGTGGCCATTGGCCTTCCTTCTGAGAACATGAGTGATAACACAAACACCTTTTTTTCCCCTCATGGTTAGTGGTTGGGTGAAGTAATTTATTCTCAAACTGTGTTTTCCCTTTATAAATCATAATGACAACCAAAAACATCCAAATGACCCTGATCAACAGTTCACATCCCCCAGTTCTTAATCCGGTGTATCGCCCCCTGTAACATCAATGACGGCTTGAAGTCTTTTGTGGTAGTTGTGGATGAGGCTCTTTATCTCCTCGGATGGTAAAGCTGCCCATTCTTCTTGGAAAAAAGCCTCCAGTTCCTGTAAATTCCTGGGCTTTCTTGTATGCACTGCGCTCTTGAGTTCTCCCCAGAGTGGCTCAATGATATTGAGGTCAGGAGACTGTGAGGCCACTCCAGAACCTTCACTTTGTTCTGCTGTAGCCAATGACAGGTCGACTTGGCCTTGTGTTTTGGGTCGTTGTCATGTTGGATCGTCCAAGTACGTCCCATGCGCAGCTTCCGGGCTGATGAGTGAACAAAGTGACCAAGGAACAAGAGAACAGAGGGGTTACAATAATGGTGATACAGCCCAATTTTGTTGAAAAAGGTGCAAAAACTTTATTATAATAATCAAACACAATTTTACAGGACAATGTACAAGACAGATCAAAAGATTAAAACAATTAAAAGGCAGTCCCTTTGTTCTGGGTTACAGGTGGATCCCCGATCCCTATTATTGATTTAAAGCAGTGCCAGTCCCTTGCCCTGTTGTTTCCCGCGTTGGTTTGATTTTTCCTCCTTGGAGATATTTCCGGGACTTTGAGCACACGCCTTGCCCAATATAGGACAAGGTAGTATGGGAATGTTAAAAACTGTCTAAATAATTTAGTCTCTCAAAACTTTTCTGTAATATAGTCCAGTGCCCTTTTGTCCTAAGTATTTTTTCCCCTTTGAAAATTAGGCATGAATCTTGAGGAGAGGGAAAAAGTTTGGAATAATGAATTGAGTGATGTGTTTGATTTGAGTACACCTGATCCAGTTAATCCGCCAGATGGTCAGGGGGTGGAGGAGAGTTTTAGGAGAATAACTAATGATTTGATAAAGCTAAATAAGAACTTTACAAAAACTTGGTGGAGCTTGAAGTCTAGAACAATGCAATCGGCTGGGTACAGTACCGAGGAGTTTGAGGGTGCAGATACTCCCAGCTTGGGAAGCGGATGAGACCTTCTGCAAGGAGTGGGAGATGGGTCTGGGGGAGTGTGCAAACATTCTATAGGACCTGCTCACTTCACACGATCAAAAATTATTGACTACCCTTAGGGAATCTATAAAAGCTAGGGATTTACAACGTAACTCTTGTGACTCCAACTGAGTTAATCAGTTTAAAATTAAACGTAAAAGTATCTTAGATAGAGAATTACCTCACAGTAAGATCGTTCTGGTGCCTATAGCCTCTGCATAAGTAACTGGGCCTCATTTATGAGAATTACCTCACAGTAAGATCGTTCTGGTGCCTATAGCCTCTGCATAAGTAACTGGGCCTCATTTATGAGAATCACCTCACAGTAAGATCGTTCTGGTGTCTATATCAGCCAGAGTGCAGATTTCAGCATTGAAGCTGCTGAGGTAACGTGAAATCTGAGCTCTGTCTAGTTGTTATGAACAATTAAATCCTTATCAGGCGTAAGCAATCATCTATAATATGATGATGAATGCGTCCTTCTGTCCAAAGCTGGAATGGGCGGCGCATTTGCAATGCTATGTTCAAGTTGTAGTTGAAAATGGCTCTGGAGTGGGTGCGTGCGTCTACTGCTCCATGTTACTGAAGACACTGTGGGAATATCCGCGTCTACTGCTCCATGTTACTGAAGACACTGTGGGAATATCCGCGTCTACTGCTCCATGTTACTGAAGACACTGTGGGAATATCCGCGTCTACTGCTCCATGTTACTGAAGACACTGTGGGAATATCCGCGTCTACTGCTCCATGTTACTGAAGACACTGTGGGAATATCCGCGTCTACTGCTCCATGTTACTGAAGACACTGTGGGAATATCCGCGTCTACTGCTCCATGTTACTGAAGACACTGTGGGAATATCCTCGTCTACTGCTCCATGTTACTGAAGACACTGTGGGAATATCCGCGTCTACTGCTCCATGTTACTGAAGACACTGTGGGAATATCCGCGTCTACTGCTCCATGTTACTGAAGACACTGTGGGAATATCCACGTCTACTGCTCCATGTTACTGAAGACACTGTGGGAATATCCTCGTCTACTGCTCCATGTTACTGAAGACACTGTGGGAATATCCTCGTCTACTGCTCCATGTTACTGAAGACACTGTGGGAATATCCGCATCTACTGCTCCATGTTACTGAAGACACTGTGGGAATATCCGCGTCTACTGCTCCATGTTACTGAAGACACTGTGGGAATATCCTCGTCTACTGCTCCATGTTACTGAAGACACTGTGGGAATATCCGCGTCTACTGCTCCATGTTACTGAAGACACTGTGGGAATATCCTCGTCTACTGCTCCATGTTACTGAAGACACTGTGGGAATATCCTCGTCTACTGCTCCATGTTACTGAAGACACTGTGGGAATATCCTCGTCTACTGCTCCATGTTACTGAAGACACTGTGGGAATATCCGCATCTACTGCTCCATGTTACTGAAGACACTGTGGGAATATCCGCGTATACTGCTCCATGTTACTGAAGACACTGTGGGAATATCCTCGTCTACTGCTCCATGTTACTGAAGACACTGTGGGAATATCCGCTTCTGCTCCATGTTACTGAAGACACTGTGGGAATATCCGCGTCTACTGCTCCATGTTACTGAAGACACTGTGGGAATATCCGCGTCTACTGCTCCATGTTACTGAAGACACTGTGGGAATATCCGCGTCTACTGCTCCATGTTACTGAAGACCCTGTGGGAATATCCTCGTCTACTGCTCCATGTTACTGAAGACACTGTGGGAATATCCGCGTCTACTGCTCCATGTTACTGAAGACACTGTGGGAATATCCTCGTCTACTGCTCCATGTTACTGAAGACACTGTGGGAATATCCGCGTCTACTGCTCCATGTTACTGAAGACACTGTGGGAATATCCGCGTCTACTGCTCCATGTTACTGAAGACACTGTGGGAATATCCGCGTCTACTGCTCCATGTTACTGAAGACACTGTGGGAATATCCGCGTCTACTGCTCCATGTTACTGAAGACACTGTGGGAATATCCGCGTCTACTGCTCCATGTTACTGAAGACACTGTGGGAATATCCGCGTCTACTGCTCCATGTTACTGAAGACACTGTGGGAAGATCTTCAGTCACCAGTTTGTATCAGATGAAACTCGTAGAGACAGTGTCTTCAAGTAACTGGTGCCGGAGATCGTGGTATGCGCATGCGCTGACTGTGCCGGTGTTTTATTGAAAGATTCAACTACAGCGTGACCATAGCACTGCGCACGCACCAGCCATAGGGATAATGATGGGGACCATCAATAATGGAAAGGAGAAAAGCATCCGGGGGAGGAATAGAGAAAGAATACTCAACACACAAAGTCCTGCACCAACAATGAAAGAAACAACTCAGGGTTTACACCAAAAATGTGCTAATAGACATGCCGCTGCCCGGGCCGAGAACGGGCTGAATAGCTTGTGTGTATATATGTATACAGTGTGTACAGGAAATATTCACACCAATTTACATTTTTCACTCGTTCTTTCATTGCAGCCATTTGGTAAATTCAAAAAAGTTCATTTTTTTTCTCATTAATGTACCGTCTGCACCCCATATTGACTGAAAAAACTGAAATATAGACAAATTTATTAAAAAAGAAAAACTGAGATCTCACATGGTCATAAGTCTTCAGCCCCTTTGCTCAATATTGATGATCAGTATTCAGCCCCTTTGCTCAGTATTGATGATCAGTATTCAGCCCCTTTGCTCAGTATTGATGATCAGTATTCAGCCCCTTTGCTCAGTATTGATGATCACTATTCAGCCCCTTTGCTCAGTATTGATGATCAGTATTCAGCCCCTTTGCTCAGTATTGATGATCAGTATTCAGCCCCTTTGCTCAGTATTGATGATCAATATTCAGACCCTTTGCTCAGTATTGATGATTAGTATTCAGACCCTTTGCTCAGTATTGATGATCAGTATTCAGACCCTTTGCTCAGTATTGATGATCAGTACTCAGCCCCTTTGCTCAGTATTGATGATCAGTCTTCAGCCCCTTTGCTCAGTATTGATGATCAGTCTTCAGCCCCTTTGCTCAGTATTGATGATCAGTCTTCAGCCCCTTTGCTCAGTATTGATGATCAGTAATCAGCCCCTTTGCTCAGTATTGATGATTAGTCTTCAGCCCCTTTGCTCAGTCTTGAGTATTTGCACCTTTGGAGCTCATACAGCCATGAGTCTTCTTGGGAATGATGCAGTTTTCTCCCTGGATTTGGGGATCCTCGGCCATTCTGCCTTGCAGATCCTCTCCAGTGCCGTCAGGTTGGATGGTGAATGTTGGTGGAGCCATTTTCAGGTCTCTCCAGAGATGCTCCATTGGATTTAGAGTCTAGTTACCAGAGAAAAAGAGCGTGTGTATAGCTGGGATCAGCCTTGCTCAAACCAAGTTTATGGTAAATATAAATTTTATTAGAAAATCACAAGGACATACAGCAAGTTAAAACCATTTAAAAAGTGTAAGCATACACTATGTCTTAAACAAAAAGACCGCAGCACAGCAAAATATAATACACAATATAAGATGTTATGCCCAAGACAAAGGTGCACTCAAAAATAACCCCTATGTAAAAGTTAGCAACCTGGGAGACTAACATAAAGGAGCACTAGGAGATATAGAGTTAAATGATGTTGTAACTCAAGGAATATTAGTATCTCTGTGAGGGGCAAGTTGGAGGCCATATAACTCAGAGATATTCCTGGTGCTAGAGTTGCGCAGACAAGAACAAGGGTGGAGTCTGTGTGAGTCCAAACCCTTTAGAATCTGCAAAGAGAGGAGAGCACCTGGTAAGAGGCAATTTTGAAAGCTAGTTGAGGATAAGACCTCCAATCATAATACCTGTGCTGGCCGCGGACAAAGAAGAACCCGGACACCCTACGCGTGTCGCCGCTTCTCAGAACGGCTTCATCATGGGGCTGGGAGCGAGGTCTAGGTCCGAGAGCGCTGTCTTTATAGTCCAGTGTCAATCTGCCAATTGGCAGCATGTGTGCATCGGGGTATCGTCGCCCGGAAGTGACGTGTTAGCGTCAGGCTAAAGTCAAGGGTTAGTGTCTGGCGTTGCCAAGCGACGTGCCGTCGCATAACGACGTCACACGTCATAGCGTCAGAGATACACGCCCCTCAGGGAGGGAAGTTGTAAACAAGGGCTCGCAAACAGCGACGCCCATATGTGACCGGCCGGTCTACATAGCCGCGCATGAGCAATAATAGCGCAGCTCAGTTATGGAAAGGTTATTGAAAAACACACAGAGGGTCGACTCAAACTAGATTGAAGACCTTATTAAAAGACATGCATGGGCGGGAATGTGTTATAGGGAAACGATTTTGGTAAATTTAGTTTGTTTTAAAGTGAATTTGACAGATTTGGGGATTTTTTCAAGATCGTCACGGACATTTAGAGCATACATTTAGAAAGGGGGCGTGCATTAATGAGCATGGAGGAGAATCCCCCATGCCCGCAAATAAAAACACACCCCCCATCATAAACCTCCTAGATAACAAACCTGAAAGGAAGAGCATGTGTTTAGTGGTTACAAAAACAAAAACAACAACAATAAAGGGCTATGGAGACAAGAAAAGTTAGTAAGATGCACTGAGGCTTGTCTTCATCCTCCAGCTGTTGATGGACGAGGGGGTCCTTAGGAAAATGCCTTTAAGAATCAACCTTCATCTCTTATTCAAAGTTCTTCATCAGATTGTCCATCCATGCTTTTGTTGTTGATGTTTTCTCAACAGTCCATATAGTTAAGGTCTCGAAAGGGATTGGATACCAAGAGATATTTAGGCTCCCGTCTATTAGTTTCTTCCGGAGAGAAGAGCGATCTTATCAACATAGCTTATGGATAGATCTGTGATAGAATAGATATACACAGGTGATTTAAAACATCGGTCCCATAACAGGAAAATCTCCTTATGGAACAAACCGAAAAACAGATAGAAGAATGAACTCGGCCGCAGATAACTCCATAAGTCAATAGAGCTAAAGAGTGAGAGTGTCAATTGGATTTTTAATAGCCCTTAAACAGAAGTTCCTCATTCATTCCTCTCGGGGCCATGCTTTCCAGGTTAAAGATCCAACGAGTTTCTTTTTGTAAGAGTCTCTCATTTAGGGAGCCTCCTCTAATGGTACCCTGGACCCTATCGACCATGATAATCCTAAGGCTTCGAGGGGACCCCTGATGGTGATCAAGAAAATGTCGGGCCACTGATGAAATAGTTTTGCCTTGTTCCAAATGGTTGGCAGCACATATGATGTTAGAGATATGTGATTGGGCCCGTTTTCTCATCTCTTGTGAGGTCTCTCCCACATATAACTTAGGACAACTACAAACAAGTACGTATACCAAGTTACGTGATCTACAGTTCGCATAAAATGTTGTTTTTTATGATGCCTGGATAGATAGGCAGATTAATATGATCATCCGAGATCATGTAGGGGCAAATTGAACAATTCCCGCAGGGAAAAGAGCCCCTTAGTCTAACGCCCCTACCTAGTGTGGTAGAAGGTCTAGAAAAGTGACTTCGAGACAGGATGTCTCTCAGGTTTTTGGCTCTCCTTGCCACAATTCGTGGTCTTGGAGGAATAAATTGATCGACCTTAGAGATTCCTGAAAGAATGGGCCAGTTCTTATTGATAATATCATGGATATTTTTCCAATGATTGAAGTAATCATTCATATGCTCGTAGAGCATGATGAGGCTCTGCTGAAGAAATTGAGAATCGAAATCATGAGTTTGGAAACCAAACTTGGGGAATTTGACTCTACCACCCAAATTGCCCCATTCAAACTGCGCCTAAAAGATATCATTGACAAGTATGACCAAGATATCTTTAGAGGCAAACAGCAGAAGTTTCTGAGGGATAAAAAAGACCTACTGGACAACTCAGTCTATAAATGGTCACATAAAGACAACTCCAGGCCATATAGACCAAATAATCCCAATAAGCCACGTAAACCCTATAAGCCTAGAAAACCTAAAACACCAGCAAGACCCCAGGGGGCCACCGAGGAAGACTCTAGCACTTCTGCTTCTGCCAGTGGTAGTGATAATAATTTTTTATCGGGGGACGAAGCCGATCCGGAAAGCGGACAAGACGAAGCAGACGAAAACCTAAGTCCACGACATCTCAGGAACCGAAATCCAAACACAGGGAGATGGTCACCAATCCTGAACCTACACCACGGACGAGGGGGGAGACGGTAGATGCAAGCCCTGAGCCGTTAAACACAATAGGTAATTTACAGATAATCAATCTGTCCAATCATCACCTTACGCAAATGGAAGAAAATGTATTGTCTAAAGGTTTGTCATTCTCACCTATGCATGTGCTTGATAAGTTTGAATTGGTTAAGGACATTTATCTTTTTTGTAGACAGCTGGTTTGCAAACTGCTCTATCACCGACCATCGATTTTGGAGAATATCCCATATCAGGACAGAACATCATTCCAGGACCTTCTGGAACTCCTGGAGGAGGGTACAGATATGGGCCTACAGGGTAAGAAGCCTTTTACTAAATAACTACCATCACAGGCAACACCCCCCTTCTCTTTATTCCCACCAATTCAAACTTTCTTTGAAATGACAACCATCCAAAGGTTGAGAGTAAATTCTTTTCAACACAACAACCTTAACAAAGCCGAACGTCTGGCCTTAACTAGCTTACTCAAGAACGATACATTCTTAATAAAGGAAGCAGACAAGGGGGGAAACGTGGTATTATGGCCCACTGATCTATACTTAAAGGAGGCAGGAAGGCAACTGAGCAACAACAGCCATTACCAGAAATTGCCTTCTGATCCAACTTCGGTTTTCAAAAAGAAGCTGGTGGACTTGGTCTCCAGAGCCTTTGAGCTCAATATTATTACCAAAAAAGAGAAAGAATACTTGGTAACTAACAGCCCAGTGGTACCCACACTATATTTCCTCCCTAAGGTCCATAAATCCATCACTAACCCTCCCGGTAGACCAATTGTCTCCGGGATTGGGGGGCTTTTTGAAAGGCCTTGCTCATACATCGACTTTTACCTACAGCCTTATGTCTTGTCCCTTGACTCCTACATACGAGATTCTTCCCATTTAATTGAACAGGTGGATGGCCTACTAGTCCCTGAAGACTCTCTTATGGTCACCCTGGACGTGGAAGGGTTATACACCTGCATTAAACACGATCTCGGAACATCAGCTGTGGCATATTTTCTGGATAAGAAAACTTCTGGAAGCCGTCTTCACGATTCTTTCCTCTTGGACCTTCTGACAATGGCATTGGGTAACAACTACTTTGTCTTCGACAGGGTCTTTTACAGACAAATCTCGGGGACCGCGATGGGCGCGAAATGTGCGCCATCCTATGCGAATTTATTCCTAGGATGGTGGGAAGATCTACACATTCGCGCCCATCCCACTTTTTGTGCAAATGTCTTAAAATATTATCGCTATATTGATGACATCTTGCTTTTTTGGTCAGGGTCCATAGAGGAGTTGGACATCTTTATCAAAGAACTGAACTCTAACCCGTGGAACATCCAGTTGACATGGCAGAGCTCGAAAAGAGAAGTTGAGTTTCTGGATCTCAAGATCATCAAAGAGAAAGGTAAAGTGTTGACAGCACTACATAGGAAAAAAACAGCTACAAATAGCGTACTCCATTTATACGAGCTTCCATCCATCTCACGTTCGCAATGCTATTCCCAAAGGCCAATTTCTGAGATTGAGGCGAAATTGTACACAGGAGGGAACATTTCGGACGGAAGCCCGAAGTATGACCACAAGATTTAAAGATCGTGGTTATCCTCGAAAAATCATATCTCAGGCATTTGCTACCTCTGCCACTAGGGATAGAAAAGACTTGCTTCAGCCCGGCCCCAAAAAGAAATGAAGGGTTTAAGTATCTTTACTACCTTCAACAATTATTGGAAAAATATCCATGATATTATCAATAAGAACTGGCCCATTCTTTCAGGAATCTCTAAGGTCGATCAATTTATTCCTCCAAGACCACGAATTGTGGCAAGGAGAGCCAAAAACCTGAGAGACATCCTGTCTCGAAGTCACTTTTCTAGACCTTCTACCACACTAGGTAGGGGCGTTAGACTAAGGGGCTCTTTTCCCTGCGGGAATTGTTCAATTTGCCCCTACATGATCTCGGATGATCATATTAATCTGCCTATCTATCCAGGCATCATAAAAACAACATTTTATGCGAACTGTAGATCACATAACTTGGTATACGTACTTGTTTGTAGTTGTCCTAAGTTATATGTGGGAGAGACCTCACAAGAGATGAGAAAACGGGCCCAATCACATATCTCTAACATCATATGTGCTGCCAACCATTTGGAACAAGGCAAAACTATTTCATCAGTGGCCCGACATTTTCTTGATCACCATCAGGGTCCCCTCGAAGCCTTAGGATTATCATGGTCGATAGGGTCCAGGGTACCATTAGAGGAGGCTCCCTAAATGAGAGACTCTTACAAAAAGAAACTCGTTGGATCTTTAACCTGGAAAGCATGGCCCCGAGAGGAATGAATGAGGAACTTCTGTTTAAGGGCTATTAAAAATCCAATTGACACTCTCACTCTTTAGCTCTATTGACTTATGGAGTTATCTGCGGCCGAGTTCATTCTTCTATCTGTTTTTCGGTTTGTTCCATAAGGAGATTTTCCTGTTATGGGACCGATGTTTTAAATCACCTGTGTATATCTATTCTATCACAGATCTATCCATAAGCTATGTTGATAAGATCGCTCTTCTCTCCGGAAGAAACTAATAGACGGGAGCCTAAATATCTCTTGGTATCCAATCCCTTTCGAGACCTTAACTATATGGACTGTTGAGAAAACATCAACAACAAAAGCATGGATGGACAATCTGATGAAGAACTTTGAATAAGAGATGAAGGTTGATTCTTAAAGGCATTTTCCTAAGGACCCCCTCGTCCATCAACAGCTGGAGGATGAAGACAAGCCTCAGTGCATCTTACTAACTTTTCTTGTCTCCATAGCCCTTTATTGTTGTTGTTTTTGTTTTTGTAACCACTAAACACATGCTCTTCCTTTCAGGTTTGTTATCTAGGAGGTTTATGATGGGGGGTGTGTTTTTATTTGCGGGCATGGGGGATTCTCCTCCATGCTCATTAATGCACGCCCCCTTTCTAAATGTATGCTCTAAATGTCCGTGACGATCTTGAAAAAATCCCCAAATCTGTCAAATTCACTTTAAAACAAACTAAATTTACCAAAATCGTTTCCCTATAACACATTCCCGCCCATGCATGTCTTTTAATAAGGTCTTCAATCTAGTTTGAGTCGACCCTCTGTGTGTTTTTCAATAACCTTTCCATAACTGAGCTGCGCTATTATTGCTCATGCGCGGCTATGTAGACCGGCCGGTCACATATGGGCGTCGCTGTTTGCGAGCCCTTGTTTACAACTTCCCTCCCTGAGGGGCGTGTATCTCTGACGCTATGACGTGTGACGTCGTTATGCGACGGCACGTCGCTTGGCAACGCCAGACACTAACCCTTGACTTTAGCCTGACGCTAACACGTCACTTCCGGGCGACGATACCCCGATGCACACATGCTGCCAATTGGCAGATTGACACTGGACTATAAAGACAGCGCTCTCGGACCTAGACCTCGCTCCCAGCCCCATGATGAAGCCGTTCTGAGAAGCGGCGACACGCGTAGGGTGTCCGGGTTCTTCTTTGTCCGCGGCCAGCACAGGTATTATGATTGGAGGTCTTATCCTCAACTAGCTTTCAAAATTGCCTCTTACCAGGTGCTCTCCTCTCTTTGCAGATTCTAAAGGGTTTGGACTCACACAGACTCCACCCTTGTTCTTGTCTGCGCAACTCTAGCACCAGGAATATCTCTGAGTTATATGGCCTCCAACTTGCCCCT
Organism: Allobates femoralis; assembly: GCA_033576535.1. Taxonomy (NCBI): domain Eukaryota; kingdom Metazoa; phylum Chordata; class Amphibia; order Anura; family Aromobatidae; genus Allobates; species Allobates femoralis. The sequence continues at coordinate 14,367,304 of JARQOC010000008.1, forward strand.
CACAGAGATACTAATATTCCTTGAGTTACAACATCATTTAACTCTATATCTCCTAGTGCTCCTTTATGTTAGTCTCCCAGGTTGCTAACTTTTACATAGGGGTTATTTTTGAGTGCACCTTTGTCTTGGGCATAACATCTTATATTGTGTATTATATTTTGCTGTGCTGCGGTCTTTTTGTTTAAGACATAGTGTATGCTTACACTTTTTAAATGGTTTTAACTTGCTGTATGTCCTTGTGATTTTCTAATAAAATTTATATTTACCATAAACTTGGTTTGAGCAAGGCTGATCCCAGCTATACACACGCTCTTTTTCTCTGGTAACTAGACTCTAATCTACGTGTGTCTGGTTGATCTACATAGTTGTGACACCCACTCTTTATATAAAACTCCATTGGATTTAGGTCAGGGCTCTGGCTGGGCCGGTCAGGAATGGTCACAGAGTTGTTGTGAAGCCGCTCCTTTGTTATTTTAGCTGTGTGCTTAGGGTCATTGTCTTGTTGGAAGGTGAAGCTTCAGCCACGTCTGAGGTCCAGAGCTCTGGAAGAGGTTTTCATCCAGGATATCTCTGGACTTAGGCGCATTCCTGTTTCCTTCAATTACAACCAGTCGTCCTGTTCCTTCAGCTGAAAAACACCCTCATAGCAGGATGCTGCCACCACCATGCTTCACTGTTGGGATTGTATTGGGCAGGTGATGAGCAGGGCCTGGTTTTCTCCACACATACCGCTTAGTATTATCACCAAAAAGTTGTATCTTTATCTCATCAGACCAAAGAATCTTATTTCTTATAGTCTAGAAGTTACTTCAGGGGAAATGGTGTATCAGTGTCCGCGCTGCTGAAATCCCAAGAAAACGATCCGGAAACCATATGTAGGTTGCATCAATGTTCCATTTATTCCTTTTCCTACGCGTTTCGGCACTGTCCTAGTGCCTTCCTCAGGGATATCCGCATAGGAAAAGGAATAAATGGAACATTGATGCAACCTACATATGGTTTCCGGATCGTTTTCTTGGGATTTCAGCAGCGCGGACACTGATACACCATTTCCCCTGAGGTAACTTCTGGATGATTCCCACGTGCATGTGGAAGGTGAAAGTCCTGCAGCAGCTGCATTTAATGCTAAATGCTTTTACACCAGTTGTGGGTCTCACAACTGTGCTAGGTGAGTGAATTCATACCCACCACATATATTAGTGTCACTAGTGATAGGGCACTATTGCGCCTCTTGTTCCCCCCCCCTATTTTTACTTTGATTTCTTATAGTCTGGGAGTCCTTCATGTGTTTTTTTTGCAAACTCTATGCAGGCTTTTATATGTCTTGCACTGAGGGGAGGCTTCTGTCAGCACTCTGCCATAAAGGCCCTAATGCTGGAGGCTGCAGTGATAGGTGACTTTGTGGAACTTTTTCCCATTTCCCTACTACATCTTTAGAGCTCAGCCATAGTGATCTTGGGGTGGTTCTTTACCTCTATCATGAAGGCTCTTCTCCCACAGTTGCTCAGTTTGGCTGGACGGCCAGGTCTAGGAAGACTCCTGGAGGTCCCAAACTACTTCCATTTAAGGATTATGGAGGCCACTGTGCGCTTAGAAACCTTGAGTACTGCAGAAATTCTTTTGTAACCTCGGCCAGATCTGTGCCTTGCCACAATTTTGCCTCTGAGCTCCTTGGGCAGTTCCTTTGACCTCATGATTCTCATTTGGTCTGACATGCACTGTGAGCTGTGAGGTCTTATATAGACAGGTGTGTGCATTTTCAAATCAAGTCCTATCAGTTTAATTATGCACAGCTGGACTCCATTAAAGAAGTAGAACCATCTCAAGGAGGATCACCATGAAATGGACAGCTTGTGACTTAAATATAAGTGTCTGAGCAAAGGGGCTGAATACTTATGACCATGGGATATTTCAATCTTTCTATCTTAATAAATTTGCAAAAATTTGTACATTTCTGGTTTATCAGTCAAGATGGGGTGTAGAGTGTACCTTAATGAGAAAAAAAGTGAACTTTTTTGAATTTACCAAATGGCTGCAACGAAACAGAGTGAAAATTTAAAGGAGTCTGAATACTTTCCGTACCCACAGTATTTATATATGTATTATATATATATATATATATATTATATATATATATATATATATAAATAATATATATATTATATATATATACACATATGATGCGGAGTGTCTGATAGCTACCCACTGGTCCTGCCACCCGACCAAGTGGGCCGCCCAGTAGGTGCAGTGCAGCAGAAAGAAGCAAGGAGGCAAATGAATTCAGTGTTTACCTTTATTGATGGTTGAAGACAAGTTGAAGCCAGGGGTACTGGGCACCAGGTCCAGGGTCTGGCCAGCCTGGAAGTCGCTGGGGTCCAGTCCACCAGGTGGGATTGGTATGCCTTCCTTCTGCGCTCTGTATGTAGGGTCTTAGATCCCTGTGAGCTGATCGGTTCCTCTCTGTGCTCCCTTTTCTGTGTAATTTCCCTAACCAGCGGGCAGTGCACACCTATCTGGGGTGCTGTTCTGTTTCTCACAGCTCCAGGCTCTATATGTTGCTGTGTTCTAAGGTCTGCATGTGTGACCAGTGAACCTGTAGCCAGTGGTGTAACTAGAGCCTGATAGGCCCCGGTGCAAGATTAGGACCTAGCCCCACTACCCCCCCCCCCCTTCCCCCGTCGCGTGCGCACATAGGTCAGATGTATGGGCTCCATGTAACATTCTAAATCCTATAGAGACTCACAAATTGACCCCCCCTCCCCCTTCATTATGTAGTAATGTCCCCCATCCTGCTATATATGGTCCTCCATTATAGTATAATGCAGCCTTATATCCCTTCATATAATATTATGCAGACTCATAGCCCTCCAGATAGCATAATACAACCTCATAACCCTGCATGTAATATAATACTGCCTCATAGCCCTCCAGATAGCATAAATTACCCCAAACACAGACACATTGGCCCCTGTATAGCCACCACACACAGAGACATACTTCCCCCTGTATAACTCCCCCACACATACACTGGCCCCTGTATAACCTGTATACCCCTGACACACAGACATATTGCCCCTGTTTAAAACTCCCACACACACAGACATACTGCCCCCTGTATAACCCCCCACACACAGACCTACTGCACCCTGTATAACCCCCACACACAGACATGCATACTGCCCCATACCCTCTCCTCACCCACACACACTGCCTCAGCACGTGCTCACCACTCCCTCCGGCAGCTGCATTCTGACTGTGATGAGGTCGCAGTGTGATGACCTCATCACAGTGCTGCACGCAGCGCCAGCGGGATGACAGTTTCCCGGCTGCATTTAAATTTACAGACCGCAGTGCATTGACATGGATGTGCGTCCTCGGGCACGCACATCCAAATGAAGTAGGCGCTGGGGTCGGGCTTTGTTGGCTGCCAGGTGAGGGCCAGGGCCACTGTACCTCTGGGCCCCATTGCAGTCACGACCCCTGTGACCCCGGTTGTTACGCCCCTGCCTGTAGCCCTCTCGTCTCCAGGCTCGACTCCAAGTGCATGTAGTTCCTGAATAGCCCGGGACTCTGGTGTCCTATTATCAGCGCAAACCTGGGGTGAGCCTGTAATAGCTCCAACTCCAGGAGTCTCTGTCTCCTCGTGTTTCCTCTCCCTTCACTTTCCTTACTTCATTTTCTGCTTCTGTCTGACCACACGGTCCGGGGCTGTCCAGTTTACAATAGATCGGATTAAACCGTGGAGTGAAACCGGCCTTAATCACTCCACAAAAATTATTCATTTTGGTGCTTTCAGGGATTTCTGATTCCCAAAGTGCACTTAGTTATAATAAAAAAGTAGCAAATTGTCACTTTAAAATGTTGCAATTGCTATACAAATAGTATCCCGTCCTGAAGAAGAAGAACTTTGAAACGTACATAGGTGGCGGCAGGGATGGTCACACTGGACCCTGATTAGCATTACTGGCAGGATCTCTATACAGGTATGCCGACCTCTTTATCACTCACTATTAAGACTGCATGCACACGACCAGTGTACGCACCGTTTTAGACGCAGCGTGTTGCCAGGGTGATCCACCATAGCACACAGACGTCCGCCATGCCTACTGAATAAACTGGTCACGCCCACTAATACATTTTAAGCATGCAAGGGGGGTCTTCGCCCCCCCCCCCCCCTTGAATCCACTCCCCCCCCCCCCCCCACCCAACTGGGGGTCTTTCCCCCAGACCCCTGCTTTTATTATAGTCACCTCCACGATCACATGGACTAAAAAAAGAACCCTCGTTCGGTTCTTGGAAGAACCGCTGAGCCCCGCCCACTGACAGCAAACCACACCCCTCACCTGCGCCGCTCACGCCCTGCAACTTCCGGATGCTTGTTGTAAAACTATGCCAAAGAGTAGTGCGGTTTTACTGCTGTGTATTGTTATTGGTGATTTTAATGAAGTGTAAGGATATGTTTTAACCATAATCTGATGGTGAAATTCTCTTAGCGCGCTCCAAATTTTTTATTTAATTTTCCATCTCGTTATTCCTGGGTTTCTGAGGGGAGAAACCTGTGGTGAGCGCTGCTTTGGAGATTGGTTCTGAGTGGTAATCCTATTACTTTTTTCATTAACATTTTGGGGTACATGTTAAGTTTTTACCATTTTTGTTAAATGTATGGTACATGGCATGCGCAGCATCGGAAAAAAAAAAACGCACACAACAATTTTGCCATTTTGATTTTTTTTTTTTGTTTTTAATCCTTTTTATTTTTGCCTCTTCAAAATTTACCATACAGATGGGCGTGGTTTGGGAGCTCATGGCGCCGGACGCACCTTCCTGAGCTCCTGGACGAGACCCTAGGAAAAGCGGCATTAAAGACTGAACTCAGGCTCCTTTCTCCCTAAATCATTACTGGGACCTTCCCCTGCCACAGCGGCGATGCCCAGGAACTCTTCCCGGCGCCGAGGTGAGCCCGCCAGGGTCACGGACTTCTTCCCGCCAGAGCGGCCCCCGGTGAAGCAGCACATGGCGCCATCCCCCTCCAAGGCCTCCCCTGCTGCAGCTGCCGCGCGCTCCCCTCGCTGCTCTGGGAGCGGGGCAGCGGGGGAGAAGGGGGACACTTTGGTGACCCAGGACTTCCTCACAGAGGTGCTGGGCTCCCTCCAGAAGTCCCTCTTGGATGATATCCGAGGGATGTTAGGCGGGCTCAGAGAGGACCTGGATGCCTTGGGGGAGCGCACTGGGCAGATTGAGGAAAAGATGGCGGAATACGCAGCTGCTCATAATGAGCTCGCAGACGACTACTCTACTATGGCGGGTGACATTAAGCTGCTTAAACTGAAGTTGTGGGATATGGAGGACAAAGCAAGAGCGGCAAACCTGCGATTCAGAGGCTTTCCGGAGGCTGGAGATGGAGAGGATCTACGAGACACGGTGCTGCGATTCTTGAAGGTACTCATCCCTGATATCCCCCACACTGACTCTCAGATTGGGAAGATTTTTCGCCTCCCAAAGCCCCCACATATCAATAGATCCCTGCCCAGGGATATTCTAGTGGCGTTTGACACTACCAAAACCAGAGACCAGGTCATGCAGGCGACCCGACAGAGACCCTCGCTCCCAGATCCCTACGGGTCCATCCAGACCTTTCCGGACTTGTCCCCGGGCACCCTGGCCCGCAGGAGAGAGTTTGCCCCCCATTGTAAGGTCCTGAGGGACAAAGGAATCACATACAGCTGGGGCACACCGGTTCGCGTCAAATTCAGATACAAAGGATCCAACCAGATGTTTATATCCCCTAGCCATTTGGGGAAAGCGCTCCGGCAATGGAACTTGTCTTCTAGCCCCAAGGAGGTCCCCCACCGGTCACCCAGGAGAGACGGGACCCCGTCGACTCCCCCAGAATTGGAAAGGATTACCTGAGTCTAGGACTTCACCGGCGTCCTCGGGACACTTCCAGGACCTCTGATGGAGACTTTCCTCTTTCTCTCTTCCACTCCGTTGAAGAGACACTGACTCCAGTCCAGTGAGAACCGTGGATTTCACTTGAGCTGGAAGATGGGAGAGCTTTGCTCCCTTTACAATTTCCCCCCCCTGACGGAGGGGCCCCAAGTGGGCCTGTGCTACTTTTTCTTGTTTACATATATGTTTTTTGTGTGTTTTCTTCTTCTGTTATCTCTCTCTCTTCCCTCCCCCCCTTCTCCCTATACCTCCCCTCCCCCCCTTTGTCCCCCCCCCTCCCACCCCCCCCCTATCCCCTTCCCCCACAGGGTCACCCGACGGATCCTTACATATCATTCAGGTGAGCAATACCATAGCGCTTCTGACCTAGCATGAAAATTGTATCCTATAATGTAAGGGGGCTGAATTCCCCCTTTAAACGCTCCCTTCTGTGGAGGGATGCACAAAGGCTGAAAGCTGATGTCATCTGCATCCAGGAGTCGCACCTCCTTGTAGGTGACAACTTCAGGATGCAGCACAGGCTCTATCCAGTGGCGTTTTTCGCCAACGCACCCGAAAAGAAAGCGGGTGTGTGTATCTTTGTCCGACATTCAGTGGACTTCTCCCTTCTAAAGGTCGACACGGATCCGTCAGGCAGATATATTGTCCTCTCTTGTGTAGTGGCGGGCTCTAAATTGACGTTGGCCTCGGTATATGCTCCCAATGTGGGCCAATTGCGCTTTCTGCGCTCAATACTTGACAGATTAGACGGCCCTTCGGCCGGCTATAAAATAGTTTGTGGCGACTTTAATTTGGTACCAGACAGAGATCTGGACTGCTCACGGGGGTCACCGGGGAGGGTCGGAGAATCTGGCCTGGTGTGCAAGGAGTACCACATGCACGATCCCTGGCGATACTTTCATGCGTCAGAAAGGGACTACTCCTTTTACTCCCACAGGCACAGGTCCTATTCTAGACTAGACTATTTCTTGGTGGATGATAAGACCTTGTTGGCCTGTGCCTGTGCGGAGGTGGAGACGATCACGTGGTCTGATCACGCCCCGGTGTCCCTCGAGCTGTCCCTGGGTGCACGCCCTCCACCTCCTTTCTCCTGGAGATTAAACAGAGCTTTGCTCTCTGATCCGGGCCTGGTGGACGAAGTTAATTCCCTGCTTATGGAGTTTTTCCATATTAATGACAACGGCCTGGTCTCGGAGGAAACCCTCTGGGCCGCTCACAAGGCCTATGTCAGGGGAATCTTCCTCCAGAAGGCCTCACAGATGAAAAAAGCTAGGGAGAGGGAGCAGGACTCGCTGCTAACACAGCTCAAACAGCTGGAGGACTTAAACAAGTCCAATCCTAGCCCCCACACTGCTACTAAACTATCCTCAGTAAGGCTGCAGCTGCGCTCTCTCCTGCTCACTCGTCACGAAAAATACCTGAGGCGGTCCAAAACGGCTTTTTATGAGTCGGGAGATAAGTCAGGGGCTCTACTGGCTAAACGACTGAGGAGGAGGGAGGCACGCTCAGTCATAAATAACATAAAAAATGAAGCTGGCCAAGTAGTTAAAAACCCCAACGATATTGCCGCCATCTTCCAGCAATTCTACTCTAAGTTATATAACCTCAGGGAGGACCCAGCCACGCCCCAACCCTCTGCGACGTTGATCGATGACTTCTTAAGAGGCTTGAACCTACCATCCATCTCCCCGACAGATATGGAGAGGTTAAATCTACCTTTTACTCTGTCGGAGGTCCTCCGGGCAATAGAGGCCTCCAAACTTCATTCGGCCCCTGGTCCGGACGGCCTTCCGAATGAGTATCTCCGTACTTTTGGGAGAACTTTGGCCCCGTTCCTTTTACGGACATTCCACCAGTGGAGAGAGTCGGGTATAATTGCCCCTTCTCAATTACAGGCCACGATTGTCACTATCCCCAAACCGGGTAAACCACCAGACCTTCCCGAAAATTATCGTCCCATATCTTTACTAAATTGTGATTTAAAAATTTTTGCTAAAATCTTGGCGTCCAGGTTGTTGGAGGTGGTCCCCAAGCTGATCAACCCGGATCAAGTCGGATTTGTGGCTGGCAGACAGGCGAAAGATGGGACGAGGAGGATGATTAATCTCATTAAATCCTTGGAGCTGAAAGGAGTTCCCGGTGCATTCCTGTCCCTGGACGCCGAGAAGGCGTTTGACAGGGTGCACTGGGGATACCTGGAAGCGGTCCTGCGGAAATTTGGCCTCGTAGGCCCTTTCCTCTCGGCTAGATTATCCTTGTACTCCTGTCCCAACGCCAGGGTATTGGTCTCTGGCTTTCTTTCGCCTGCCTTCCAGATCACAAATGGAACCCGACAAGGCTGCCCACTTTCACCGGTGATTTTTGCCTTGGCAGTCGAGCCCCTTGCGGAAAAAATTCGCACCGCACCGGGGATCACGGGCATTAAGATAGGTGGGGAGACACATACCATTGGCCTGTACGCCGACGATATAATCATCACCTTTTCTAATTTGGCCGTCTCTCTCACATCGATCATGGACATTTTGCGGCACTACTCTGCAGTTTCCTTATATAAACTCAATGCCTCAAAGTCGGAGATTTTGCCTCTCAACGTCGCAGAGGGAGAAATTTCGGCCTTGTCTGGGGTCCTACCTTTTAAATGGTCGCGGCAGGGAATATCCTATTTGGGTATAAAGCTAGCCCCCTCCTCCCTACTAACTAGACTCAACCTCGATGTGCTTATTGCAAAAGTAACATCTGACATAGTGCTCTATAGTGCTCCTAGGCTCTCCTGGATAGCGAGACTACACACCTTGAAAATGATGATACTGCCAAAAATAATTTACGTTTTTCGGTGCGTCCCCCTTAAAATGCCAAAACAGGTGATTCATAGACTACAAACCGTTGTCAACAAGTTTGTCTGGGCAGGGAGGACCCGAGAGTTGCTAGAGAAATTATGTACCGTCCCTTCCACTTCGGGGGGATGGGTCTTCCGAACCTATGGGAATACCACAGGGCTTTGATCCTGGAGGAGGCCAAGTCTTGGTGGCACGCGCCAAAACACCTCAAATGGGCTTCCATTGAAACAGTCCCTGGAGGGCGGCTCTTTACGAGATCTCCTGGCGGCCGAATCCATACACCCAGTTGGACGGGCACACCGCCTAGACTCAGCCCAGACCCTCCTCACGTGTTGGAGGACGGTCCCTCGCTCCTGGACGAGGCTTCCTCCGAGTGTCATATCCCTGGACGCTTTGAAATTCTTAATTCCCACGCTCCAGGTGCGGTGGTGGCGGGAGGCAGGCCTATCAACGTTGCAAGACCTTCTGAGAGATGGTCGGATAATCCCTTTTGAGTCCCTGTGCGACTCTCACCCCACATGCCGGCCTGCTTTCCTCCAGTACTGTCAGCTGGAGCATTTACTTAGAACAGGCCCTCCTCTCCACAGCCGGGCCCCTGGCCCAGACCAACCAGCTTTACTCAAGTTTGTCTTATCTGACTCAAGCAAGACTAAAGGCATGTCAAAAATTTACAAAGACCTGGTGGGGGGCGATTTGATGATAAAACTTCCATATATGAAGACATGGGAGAGAGACCTGGGGTTCTCTTCCCGGTAGAGGACTGGCATGCGGCAGTATCGGAGTTGGGGCGGGCCACCAGATGTGTCAACCACACCGAAAGCCTGAAGAAAATCCACCTTAGGTGGTACATTCCCCCTATTCGGGTGGCACGCTTCTCGAAAAATTTGTCTCCACTGTGCTGGAGGCAATGTGGAGGTCAAGGAAGCTTGGCCCACATGTGGTGGTCTTGCCCCAAACTAGGTACTTTTTGGTCTACGGTCACGAGTCTAGTGTCTTCGGTTACGGGGATACGCCAAAATCTCCCGCCACAGCTTCTGATTTTGAACATAGGTCTACAAGACTTTCCCGTGCCAGTTAGGGGTACAGTGGCCTACATTCTCATAGCAGCCCGGCTTTGTTTGGCCGCGAGTTGGAAGGCTCCCTCCCCACCCACCCTACAAGAGGTCATTGGAAAGGTTAATTGGATATTCCAACAGGAGTATTTCCTAGCTTTGGACAAACCCACGAAGTCCTCGGTTAGAAATAGATGGGAAGTATGGGCCTCTCACCCGCAAGCCTCCCCAATACCACCGGAGATGCGCCGCCCCTCATATGCCCCTCCTCGGGATGATATCCCCCCCTCTGCGACGAGGGGGTTTAGCAGTTGATGGAACGGGATATGGCCGTCTCGTTGGGACAGCACAGCCTAACTTATCATGAGATCCGATCGGGTGCCTCTTTCCCTCTTTCCCATCCCTACCCCCCCTATCTGCCCCATGCTTCTCCTCCTACTTACTTCCTTTCTCTCTTTATTCTGCCTAATTCCTTTTTGTAAGTGTTTAATCTGTAATACCTCTATGCAACGGCCTGATCCCGTGTTCTGGGGAATCAGACCGTACTTACTTTTCTGTATAATCTGAAACTTTTCTGAATAAAAATTTATTGGTTAAAAAAAAAAAAAATTTACCATACAGATCAAACAATTGTATATCTTGATAGGTTGGAATTTCATTACCAATGCAATACCTTGTTTATGTTTACTTTTTTACTGATTTTTTTCATTTTTATAACTGGTAAAAAGAGGGTGATTTTTTTATTTTTAAACTATCTCTCAAAGGCTTTTATTTTTTGCCCATATTTTGCAGTTCTAGTAGGTGTCACAATGGTTTCTTACCTGTGAGAATTGTGACTGTTTTTGGACCTCTGTCTCATTGTTTATATGGAGACTTTATATTAAATGTATTTCTTACCTTTTACAGTTGAGGAGTTAATCTCCTTTTTTGTTGCCAGCAAGCTAGCTAGGTCCATTCCAGGCATGTCCATTCTGTGATTACTCCTTCCCCCAGGCCCGGACTGGCAATAGGGAAAGGCGGGACAATTCCCTCTGGGCCGCCCTCATTTTACTACAAAAAGGGCCGCTGGCCCTTTAAAATTTCACCTCAGAGTCCTGTGTGCGTGCACGACTCGCTGACAAGGGCTGCTGCAGCGCGCACAGGGCTCTCTCTCTCTGGCCAGTATCAGCATCCGAAATTGTTTTTGTGGGCGGAGTTCACTCTCTACGCACCAGTCTCAGGAATCCCGCACTGCTTGATTCATCGCAGGCTCTAGTGATTGCTGATCTACCAATCAGACAGCAGGAAACAATCACTAGAGCCTGCAATGTCTGCTACCTGCTCTCTGATTGGTGCATAAGCCGTCACAGTACGTTACAGTGTGCCGTGCTCTGCACCAGTAATGAGAGAGCAGGATGCACTGAGCAGCACCGCTGAGGAGATGATGCTCTACCCCACATGTGAGAAACTTCATACAGAGCTGTGAGTAACAGCAAAGTTAACTATCTCCCTGCTGCTTAAATGTGTGTATATAGGAGTGTGCATGTGTGTATGTATGGGGGTGTGTATGTGGGTGTCTGTGTGTATGTGTTTGTGGGGTGTATGTGTATGTGTATATGGGGTTGTGAGTGGGGGGTGTATATAGGTGTGTGTATATAGGGATGTGTGTGTGTACATGGGTGTGTGTGTATGTGGGGTGTATATAGATGTCTGTGTGTTTTTTGGGGTGTATGATTGTGTATATGGGTGTGTGTGTATATGAGGTGTGTGTATGTGGGGTGTATATGGGTGTCTGTGTGTATGTGGGGTGTATATGGGTGTCTGTGTGTATGTGGGGTGTATATGGGTGTCTTTGTGTATGTGGGGTGTATATGGGTGTCTGTGTGTATGTGTTTGTGGGGTGTATGAGTGTGTATATGGGTGTGTGTGTATATGGGTGTGTGTATGTGGGGTGTATATGGGTGTCTGTGTTGGGGGGGGGGGGGGGGGTGTATGTATGTGTGTGTGTGTATTTGAGTGTGTGTGTATGGGGATATTTGTGTGTGGGGAGTTGGGTTAGATGGAGTGAAACCCAGCTAGAGGGGTCAGACAAGCAGGAACAGGAGTGGGATTATCAGTATACTTCATCCTTTGTGATTAATGCAGCCTCAGGTCCTTAACTTCGGTGTGTGTGCATCTGTGTATGTTTTGATGTATGTGCATGCATGTGTCCATGCCCATGGTGATGTATGTAAGTGGTGACATGTGATGTGTGTATCCATAATTGGTGCGTGTGTGATGATGTATGTATGTGTCCATGCACATGGTGACAATTGTGCGTCATGTTTGTGGTGACAAGCTTTTCCTCCGTGACAATGTGCAGTAACCCGGTGTGGCTCCCCCCCAGCTTCATCAGGACACTGTGCCCAGTGAGATAGCGGTGACACAGGACTCAGGCAGTCGTTAGCACCAAGTGTGCAAATCTCCGGGCTGGCTGTGTCCTCCGTGTCCGCTCTACCCCCCTGAGCCTGCGCAGTGTCCTCCGTGTCCGCTCTACCCCCCCTGAGCCTGCGCAGTGTCCTCCGTGTCCGCTCTGCCCTCCTGAGCCTGTGCAGTGTCCTCCATGTCCACTCTGCCCCCCCTGAGCCTACGCAGTGTCCTCCATGTCCACTCTGCCCCCCCTGAGCCTACACAGTGTCCTCCGTGTCCGCCCTGCCCCCCTGAGCCAACGCAGTGTCCTCAGTGTCCGCCCTACCCCCCTGAGCCTGCGCAGTGTCCTCCATGTCCGCTCTGCCCTCCTGAGCCTGCGCAGTGTCCTCCATGTCTGCTCTGCCCTCCTGAGCCTGCGCAGTGTCCTCCATGTCCGCTCTGCCCTCCTGAGCCTACACAGTGTCCTCCGTGTCCGCTCTGCCCCCTGAGCCTGCGCAGTGCCCTCCGTGTCTGCTCTGCCCTCCTGAGCCTGCGCAGTGTCCTCCATGTCTGCTCTGCCCTCCTGAGCCTGCGCAGTGTCCTCCATGTCTGCTCTGCCCTCCTGAGCCTGCGCAGTGTCCTCCATGTCTGCTCTGCCCTCCTGAGCCTGAGCAGTGTCCTCCATGTCTGCTCTGCCCTCCTGAGCCTGAGCAGTGTTCTGATGAAGCTTGGGTGCAGACACTTGCACTGCGTTCATCATGGGAGGCAGAGATGTGCAGAGCTGGCGGTGACGCTGCTCTTCATGTCACTCAGCCACAGGGGCATGATAACATTAGTAGGATCACTTAGACTATATTCATACCGGGAGTTTTTGCAGCGTTTGTTTCTGCAGCTAAACCTGATGTTTTGATATTAAACACAGATTTCTTGCCAGTCCCAAGCCTGAGGTTTCTTGGCTCTATTTTGCTGTATTTTTGCTGCGTTTTGCACTTTCCCACTGATTTTAAAGCTGTCACATTACAAAACCAGCAGGAAATAAAACCAATGTGTGTGCACAACTTTTCCTCGATCACATCAATCACATAGGCTTTCTGGGAATGAAAAAGCATAAAAACGCAACAAAACAACCCCTCCATGACTAGTCACCACTGATTAATGGCACAGGTGCAGTTTGGAAATGTATTATAGGCAAATTCAAAAATGTATTAAGAACTGAAAACGACAAGATTCAGTATATACACAGCTCCACTCTATTCCTCAACACAGTATATAGTGTGGAGCTGTGTATATCATTGAGTGTAGCATACAATATAGCGGATGGCATTGCACTGCCCATGGTCAGCCAGCGGTTAACCTGACCTGAAAATGTCAACTGCATAGAAGTACATGAAGCAGTCATACTCAGATCAGGAGAGCCTCCAGGCAGTGCAATGCAATCCTTGCTCGAGTCATATGCTGCACTCTGCACCGTACCACTTCTCCTGTCCCGTATACTGGGTGTAATCCTCAGTATCTGTATTATGATGTATATATACACTGCAGAGTACCACTTCTCCTGTCCTGTATACTGGGTGTAATCCTCAGTATCTGTATTATTCTGTATATATACACTGCACAGTACCACTTATCCTGTCCTGTATATGGGTGTAATCCTCAGTATCTGTATTATTTGTATATATACACTCGCACAGTACTGCACTTGTATTGTACTTGGTATCCGTGTAAATCTCTTATCTTTTTATTGTTTAATGTATACACTGATATATTGCATTCACTGTTCGGGTCTGTTATCTGGGTGTAATCCTCATATCTGTATTATCCTGTATGTATCACTGCACAGTACCACTTCTCCTGTCCTGTTATACTGGGTGTAATTCCTCAGTATCTGTATTATTGTGTATATATACACTGCACAGTACCACTTCTCCTGTCCTGTATACTGGGTGTAATCCTCAGTATCTGTATTATCTGTATATATACACGCACAGTACCACTTCTCTTGTCCTGTATACTGGGTGTAATCCTCAGTATCTGTATTATTCTGTATATATACACGCACAGTACCACTTCTCCTGTCCTGTATACTGGGTGTTATCCTCAGTATCTGTATTATTCTGTATATATACACTGCACAGTTACCACTTCTCCTGTCTGTATACTGGGTGTAATCCTCAGTATCTGTATTATTCCTGTATATATACACTGCACAGTACCACTTATCCTGTCCTGTATACTGGGTGTAATCCTCAGTATCTGTATTATTATGTATATATACACTGCACAGTATCCACTTCTCCTGTCCTGTATACTGGGTGTAATCCTCAGTATCTGTATTATTTGTATATATACACTGCACAGTACACTTATCCTGTCCTGTATACTGGGTGTAATCCTCAGTATCTGTATTATTCTGTATATATACACTGCACAGTACCACTTATCCTGTCCTGTATACTGGGTGTAATCCTCAGTATCTGTATTATTGTGTATATATACACTGCACAGTACACTTCTCCTGTCCTGTATACTGGGTGTAATCCTCAGTATCTGTATTATCCTGTATATATACACGCACGAGTACCACTTCTCCTGTCCTGTATACTGGGTGTAATCCTCAGTATCTGTATTATCTGTATATATATACACGCACAGTACCACTTCTTCTGTCCTGGTATACTGGGTGTAATCCTCAGTATCTGTATTATTCTGTATATATACACTGCACAGTTACCACTTCTTCTGTCCTGTATACTGGGTGTAATCCTCAGTATCTGTATTATTCTGTATATATACACTGCACAGTACCATCTTCTCCTGTCCTGTATACTGGGTGTAATCCTCAGTATCTGTATTATTATGTATATATACACTGCACAGTTCCACTTCTCCTGTCCTGTATACTGGGTGTAATCCTCAGTTCTGTATTATTCTGTATATATACACTGCACAGTACCACTTATCCTGTCCTGTATACTGGGTGTAATCCTCAGTATCTGTATTATTCTGTATATATACACTGCACAGTACCACTATCTTCTGTCGGTATATACTGTTTGTGTAATTCTCAGTATACTGTGTATGTAATCTCGTATTGTATTATTGTATATATGCACTGCACAGTACCACTTCTTCTGTCCTGTATACTGGGTGTAATCCTCAGTATCTGTATTATTCTGTATATATACACTGCACAGTACCACTTCTCCTGTCCTGTATACTGGGTGTAATCATCAGTATCTGTATTATTTGTATATATACACTGCACAGTTCCACTTCTTCTGTCCTGTATACTGGGTGTAATCCTCAGTATCTGTATTATTCTGTATATATATCACTGCACAGTACCACTTCTCCTGCCTGTATACTGGGTGTAATCCTCAGTTCTGTATTATTCTGTATATATACACACGCACAGTACCACTTTCCTGTCTGGTATACTGGGTGTAATCCTCAGTATCTGTATTATTCTGTATATATACACTGCACAGTACCACTTATCCTGTCCTGTATACTGGGTGTAATCCTCAGTATCTGTATTATTCTGTATATATACACTGCACAGTACCACTTATTCTGTCCGTATACTGGGTGTAATCCTCAGTATCTGTATTATTGTGTATATATATACTGCACAGTACACTTATCCTGTCCTGTATACTGGGTGTAATCCTCAGTATCTGTATTATTCTGTATATATACACTGCACAGTACCACTTATCCTGTCCCTGTATACTGGGTGTAATCCTCAGTATCTGTATTATTTGTATATATACACTGCACAGTACCACTTCTCCTGTCCTGTATACTGGGTGTAATCCTCAGTATCTGTATTATTGTGTATATATACACTGCAGAGTACCACTTCTCCTGTCCTGTATACTGGGTGTAATCCTCAGTATCTGTATTATTCTGTATATATACGGTACACTGCACAGTACCACTTCTTCTGTCCGGTTATACTGGGTGTAATCCTCAGTATCTGTATTATTCTGTATATATTCACTGCACAGTACCACTTCTCCTGTCCTGTATACTGGGTGTAATCCTCAGTATCTGTATTATTCTGTATATATAACACTGCACAGTACCATTTTCTTCTGTCCGGTATACTGGGTGTAATCCTCAGTATCTGTATTATTCTGTATATATATACTGCACAGTACCACTTCTCCTGTCCTGTATACTGGGTGTAATCCTCAGTATCTGTATTATTGTGTATATTTACACCGCACAGTACCACTTATCCTGTCCTGTATACTGGCTGTAATCCTCAGTGTCTGTATTATTCTGTATATATACGGTACACTGCACAGTACCACTTATCCTGTCCTGTATACTGGGTGTAATCCTCAGTATCTGTATTATTGTGTATATACACACCGCACAGTACCACTTCTTCTGTCCGGTATACTGGGTGTAATCCTCAGTATCTGTATTATCCTGTATATATATACTGCACAGTACCACTTCTCCTGTCCTGTATACTGGGTGTAATCCTCAGTATCTGTATTATTCTGTGTATATATACATATACTGCACAGTACCACTTCTCCTGTCCCGTATACTGGGTGTAATCCTCAGTATCTGTATTATTCTGTGTATATATACACTGCACAGTACCACTTCTCCTGTCCTCTGTAGTGGGTGTAATCCTCAGTATCTGTATTATTCTGTATATATACACTGCACAGTACCACTTCTCCTGTCCTGTATACTGGGTGTAATCCTCAGTATCTGTATTATTCTGTGTATATATATATACTGCACAGTACCACTTCTCCTGTCCTGTATACTGGGTGTAATCCTCAGTATCTGTATTATGATGTGTATATATACACTGCACAGTACCACTTCTCCTGTCCCGTATACTGGGTGTAATCCTCAGTATCTGTATTATTCTGTATATATACACTGCACAGTACCACTTCTCCTGTCCTGTATACAGGGTGTAATCCTCAGTATCTGTATTATTGTGTATATATACAATGCACAGTACCACTTCTCCTGTCCTGTATACTGGGTGTAATCCTCAGTATCTGTATTATTGTGTATATATACAATGCACAGTACCACTTCTCCTGTCCTGTATACTGGGTGTAATCCTCAGTATCTGTATTATGATGTATATATACACTGCACAGTACCACTTATCCTGTCCTGTATACTGGGTGTAATCCTCAGTATCTGTATTATTGTGTATATATACACTGCACAGTACCACTTATCCTGTCCTGTATACTGGGTGTAATCCTCAGTATCTGTTTTATTCTGTATATATACAATGCACAGTACCACTTCTCCTGTCCTGTATACTGGGTGTAATCCTCAGTATCAGTATTATCCTGTATATATACACTGCACAGTACCACTTCTCCTGTCCTGTATACTGGGTGTAATCCTCAGTATCTGTATTATGATGTATATATACACTGCACAGTACCACTTCTCCTGTCCTGTATACGGGTGTAATCCTCAGTATCTGTATTATTCTGTATATATACACTGCACAGTACCACTTCTCCTGTCCTGTATACTGGGTGTAATTCTCAGTATCTGTATTATTCTGTATATATACACTGCACAGTACCACTTCTCCTGTCCTGTATACTGGGTGTAATCCTCAGTATCTGTATTATGATGTATATATACACTGCACAGTACCACTTCTCCTGTCCTGTATACTGGGTGTAATCCTCAGTATCTGTATTATGATGTATATATACACCGCGCAGTACCTTGTCAGAGGCGGTATTGGACTTCGGGATTTTCAGCATTTAAATGTTGTTTGAATTGATTATCTCGAATAAGGAGTCATCACTTATCTTCTGTACAGGTGATGACTTTCCCTTCGTGGTGGATGTGGCCACTTGGACCCCACAATTCTGATAAACGTGGCTTTGAAGAATAACATGTGAATGGAGCTGTGGGTGAGTATTCCCTCGTGCACACGCTGAGGATTTGGGGAGTTTTTTACCTCAGAATTTGTAGCCAAAACCAGGAGTGGAACAATCAGAGGAAAAGTATAATAAATCCAGGAGTGGTGACATGTTTTCTGTGATTATTCCACTCCTGGTTTTGGCTACAATTCTGAGGTAAAAAAAACTCCCCAAATACTGAACATCTGTACATGGCCTAAGGCCAGGGCCACACTAGCGTTGTGGCCTCTGTCATGCCGGATCCTGCCAGATCCAGCACCCAGCAGCATTAGGGCAGCGTTACCGTAGTGTAATGCTGCCCTAACACTGCTGTCACACCGCCATAGAGTTCTATGGCTGATGGGACCCGCAGTGCATTGAAACACCGGCATGTACAGGGGCGGACACAGACTGTAGTGGACTCCTGTGCAAGAAATTTTTTGCCCCCTCCCCTTCATAGTGCAACAAAGTTATGTAAGTATACAGATTGTAATTTTCTGGTCATCATAATGGGAGACCCAGACAATGGGGTTTAGGCTCTGCCCTCCGGAGGTCACACTAGGTACTACAAGTTTGTAGACACCGCCCCTCCGCTTATAAACCCCTACCGCAGGGAACATCCTCAGTTTTAAACTTAGTGTGCTCGGAGGATCACGCTTTGCTTGCACTTCACTGCATTCTCACAACTTACGTGATGGCGTCTGAAGACAAGGTAATATGGTCCCCGTCGGGGACCCTCGACAGCCTCCCCGCTCACCCTTGTGGAACACGCAGGTGGAGGTACCGGAGGGCAAATGGCCTGGACACTTTGTGTTCTCCCGGTACGCTGTCGCACTCCTTTCCATCCCTCCCTGGGGGCTCTGGAGAGTGGGAGTTGGGAGCCTTGCACAGCTCCGCTCCGTCCGAGGCCTCCCTAAATGGTGCTTACAGACCGGACTGGAGCCAGCCCAGTCCGAGGCCTCCCTAAATGGTGCTTACACTCCGGACTGGTGCTGAACCCCCGTCCGAGGCCTCCCTAAATGGTGCTTACAGACCGGACCGGCACTGAGGCCCGTGTGTCTCCTGTGTGCCTGGGGGTAGTGTCTGTCACTTTGTGTCCTGACACTCAGACCGCGCGTGCCCTCGGGCCCGCGGTTCTGGCGGTGTACCCTGTGCTGGGGTCACCCTGGCTGACCGCCCTGTGTGTCACAGGGGCTGAGGCTGCAGACTGCAGGTGTTTGTATGTGCTGACAGTCTATGTGTGTATGTTGTATTTCACACTTTTCCCGCGCTGCGGGCTCTAGTCACCTCCATTATTGAGGCTGCCTGGAGGAGGGGAAGCAGCCCTTGCGGTGACGTCACCGATGGGCGTGTGTGTGTGCTTCCCGCGTGTTCTCGGCGCCGCCCACGACTTTGCTCTCGGCGGCCATCTTCTCCCTTATTCCCGGCTGGGATCTATCGGCAGCGCGTGTCTGCACTTCAGGGGAGACCGGAACTCGCGGAGGTCACACACACACACCGCTTCCTCCTACCGCTTTACTGCGGTCGGTAAGCCACCGGGATTCCCGGTTTGTTTTGTGAACTGCAAATTGGCTTATATTCCCCTACTGTGACGATGTCCTCAGTTGGGAAGCATTCTGCTAAGGCGGCGGATGCCACCATTACCTGTGCCACATGCAACGGGACACTGGTGGAGGGGTCCTGCAATAACTGCGGACGCCCAGAGTCCCGGACTGCCACTGCTGAGTCAGCAAATCCGGGATTATACCCTGAGGTTCAGGTGATCCCAGGGCCATGGGAAACGCAGAATAGGATCAACGAATCCCTGCTGTCCCAGATGTCCTCCATGTCGCAATCCCTGGAGGCACTTCATAGGAGACTGGAAAACCCAGCTACTCCTCCCAGTTACCCCCGGGTGTCTCTTTCTGCTGCTGTGAGACCCCCTAAGCGAGCTCGTCGTGAGGAATCACCCGAGCTCCAGGCTCTCTCTGAGGAGGAGCGTTCCTCTGATGGTGAGGAAGATGATGGGGGTTCTACTCTCGGGTCTGTGTCTGAACCTCCAGATGGGGTAGAGGATTTGGTGTACTCCATCAATGAGACCCTACGTCTCGTGACTCCCCCTGAGGAAGTGACCGTACACCCGACGGAGGTCTATCAGTGGCTGCGGCCAGAGGCTAGACCAAGTGGCTCCTTCATGGACCATACTAATTTTGGAAGGGTAGTTAAAGCACCCAGGTTACATCCTGGGCGGCGTTATGTCCGAAAGCCTAAGGACAATCGCTTCCCTTTCCCCCAGGAGGTGCTTCAGGAATGGTCGCAGTCTCCTAAGGTGGACGCGTCCATGACCAGGATTGCTGCACGCTCCCTGTTTTCTGCCTCTGATAGCTCCTCATTGAAGGACGCGACGGATAGACAGGTAGAACAACTCGCCAAGTCTTCCTATGAGGCTGTGGGGTCTTCATTTGCCCCTAATTTTGCCACGGTCTGGACACTACAAGCAATTACCACCTTTTTGGATGGTATCACTAAGCTAGCTAGGTCCAGTCCAGAGGTCCTGGCGCTTACCGATAGGGCAAAGGCCTATGCGGACTACGCCAGGACGGCAACTTTGGAAACTGCCACTCGCTCAGCTGTGGCTTCGGCCAATGCGATAGCGATCCGCAGGTTGTTGTGGCTGCGTCTTTGGGACTCAGATACCACATCTAAGAAGATTTTGCAGAATCTTCCATTCGCTGGTGATAGGCTTTTTGGCACCGAGCTGGATAAGCTGATAAAGGATTCTGCGGAGTCTAAGATCCCGCAGAATAAACCTAAGCCACGGTACACCGTTAAAAGGAACCCTAAACAGTGGTCCTTTCGCTCCAGCTCGCAGTCAACATCGACGTCCGCTCGCTCGGACCGAGGGGGCAAGCCGGCTACTCAGTGGCGTTCCAAGAGTCGTCAGAAGAAGCCGGCGGGGGCAGCGGCTGCCACTCCCAAGCCCGCCTCAACATGACTCGCTCTCTCATCCTGTCTCCCCACAGGTGGGGGGCCGCCTGTCTCGATTTCGGGACAAGTGGCTTCTTCACGTTCAAGATCAGTGGGTTCGAGACGTAGTCTCGCGAGGTTACAGGATAGAGGTGACGTCAAAACCGTTAAACCGCTTCCATCGATCTGTTCCATCCCCAGAAAAGGCTCAGGCTTTCCATCTGGTGTTGGAGGGGCTCCGCAGAGACGGAGTAGTGGTCCCAGTTCCTTCCGGGGAGAGGTTTCGGGGTTTTTACTCCAACCTCTTTATTGTCCCAAAGAAGGATGGCTCCTTTCGCCCGGTTTTGGACCTAAAGTTGTTCAACCGTCACGTGTTGGTTCGGAAGTTCCGCATGGAATCCCTGCGCTCCGTGATAGCGGCTGTGTCACAGGGGGACTTCCTAGCGTCCATAGATATTCGGGACGCTTACCTTCACGTGCCCATTGCACCGACTCATCAACGCTGGTTAAG
Organism: Allobates femoralis; assembly: GCA_033576535.1. Classification (NCBI taxonomy): domain Eukaryota; kingdom Metazoa; phylum Chordata; class Amphibia; order Anura; family Aromobatidae; genus Allobates; species Allobates femoralis. Next base: position 14,388,881 of record JARQOC010000008.1, read on the forward strand.
ATTCGCAGTGGGGGACGAACACTACCAGTTCGTGGCATTGCCTTTTGGTCTGGCCTCGGCTCCGCGGGTGTTCACGAAAGTGATGGCCTCTATGATGGCTCTCCTGCATGTGCAGGGACATTCCGTCATTCCATAGCTAGACGACCTGCTGGTCAGGGCGCCATCGGAACACCTTTGTCAAGAGAGCCTGGATGTGACCATGCGGTCTCTGGAACAGTTCGGTTGGCTCCTCAATATTCAGAAGTCAACTCTGGTTCCGACCCAGTCACTGACATATCTGGGCATGGACTTCAACATAGCCTCAGCCCTGGTGTCTCTGCCACGAGTCAAACAGCTGACCATCCATTCAGGAGTGCAGAATGTCCTCCTGTCACCACAATCATCCCTGCGGGTGTTGATGAAGCTGGTGGGGCGCATGGTGGCAGCAATAGAGGCGGTGCCTTTCACACAATTTCGCCTCCGTCCTCTCCAGCTGAAGATCCTCCGCAGATGGGACAAGAGGACGATTTCTCTGAATCGGCTGGTGACTCTTTCCCAACCGACCAGGGATTCCCTGCAGTGGTGGCTTCAGCCACGTCACTTATCTCGGGGCCGGTCCTTCATCAAACCATCATGGTTAGTGGTGACCACCGACGCCAGTCTGAAGGGCTGGGGGGCGGTGTTCTTACACCACAGGGCTCAAGGCCTCTGGACTCAGTCGGAGTCGGCGTTGCAGATCAACGTGCTGGAGATCAAGGCGGTCTATCTGGCACTCCTGGCTTTTCAGAAATTCCTCTCCGGACAACCCATTCGGGTTCAGACCGACAATGCGACGGCCGTCGCTTATATAAATCATCAAGGAGGAACCAGGAGTGCACAGGCTTTGGCCGAAGTCCACCGCATCCTATCCTGGGTGGAGGACAACAACTGCCTGATCTCCGCAGTTCACATCCCAGGGGTCGAAAACTGGGAGGCCGACTATCTGAGCCGGCAGGGGATGGACGCCGGAGAGTGGTCTCTTCATCCGGATGTCTTCAAAGAAGTTTGCAGCAGATGGGGCACTCCGGACGTGGATCTGATGGCCTCACGGCTGAATCATCAGGTGCCGCAATACATGGCGAGGTCGTGGGATCCCCAGTCTCTGGGAGCAGACGCCCTGATCCTGAATTGGTCCAGATTCCATCTGCCGTATGTGTTCCCGCCTCTAGCTCTGATTCCCAAGGTGCTGTGGAAAATCAGGACGGAGTGCAGGATAGCCATTCTGGTGGCTCCAGATTGGCCCAGGAGGTCCTGGTATCCGGACCTGTGGCAACTGTCAGGCGGACACAGGTGGGCTCTTCCAGAACGCGCAGATCTACTCGCGCAAGGCCCATTCTTCCACCTCAATTCCAGGGCCCTCAGATTGACTGCATGGCTCTTGAGGCCTGGCTGCTGACATCCAGGGGTTTTTCCCCTACAGTGGTTGCCACTATGAATCGGGCTAGGAAGCCTGTTTCGCGGAAGATATACCACAGGACGTGGAAAATCTTTTTCTCCTGGTGTGCCTCTGGTGGACGGTCACCGTGGCCCTTGTCAGTTCTGAATCTGTTGGCTTTCCTACAGTCGGGTTTGGAGTTGGGCTTATCCCTCAGTTCCCTGAAGGGTCAAGTGTCAGCGCTGTCTGTGCTTTTTGACAGACGTTTAGCGCTCCTCCCGAAGGTCCGTCAATTCCTACAGGGGGTGTCTCGGGTGGTCCCGCCATACCGGCGACCACTGGACCCTTGGGACCTTAACATGGTCCTGGCGGCACTGCAGAAACCGCCGTTTGAGCCGCTGAGGGAAGTTCCCCTCTCTCGTCTGTCCCAGAAAGTGGTCTTTTTGGTGGCAATTACGTCTCTGAGAAGGGTCTCAGAATTGGCTGCACTTTCGTGCAAGTCACCCTTCCTGGTGGTTCACCAAGACAAGGTGGTGTTGCGCCCACGGCCAGAATTCTTGCCTCAGGTGGTGTCCACTTTTCACCTGAACCAAGAGATTGTGCTCCCATCATTTTGTCCCGCTCCCGTTCATCAGGTTGAGCGCGACCTCCACACTCTGGATCTGGTGAGGGCTGTACGCATTTATGTGTCCAGAACTGCCTCCTTCCGGACGTCAGACTCATTGTTCATCCTTACGGCGGGCCGCTGTAAGGGGTCCGCGGCATCTAAATCGACCTTGGCCAGATGGATCAAGGTGCCCATTCAGGAGGCCTACCGATCTTCCGGTTTGCCTCTCCCGGTGGGATTGAAGGCACACTCGACCAGAGCTGTCGGTGCCTCCTGGGCTTTGCGACATCGAGCTTCGGCTCTACAGGTGTGTCAGGCAGCCACATGGTCAAGCCTGCATACTTTTTCCAAGCACTATATGGTGCATGCCCATGCCTCTGCGGATGCAAGTTTGGGCAGGCGGGTCCTACAGGCGGCGGTTTCCCACCTTTGAAGGGGACCATATGTTGTCCGTCTTTTGAGGAACTCTTCCTGCCCTGGGGTATTGCTTTAGGACATCCCCATTGTCTGGGTCTCCCATTATGATGACCAGAAAAAAGAGAGAATTTTGTTTACGTACCGTAAATTCTTTTTTCTTTAATCATCAATGGGAGACCCAGCACCCACCCAGTTGTTCCGTTGGATGTTGTCACATTTGACTGGTTCCCTGTTGGAACAGTGTATTCCGGGTTGTTGAACCGTTCGTTCACGGTTTCTTTCCCGATGTTTCGGGTGTGGTTATTTTGTCTCCTCGCAGCTTATGGACCAAACTGAGGATGTTCCCTGCGGTAGGGGTTTATAAGCGGAGGGGGCGGTGTCTACAAACTTGTAGTACCTAGTGTGACCTCCGGAGGGCAGAGCCTAAACCCCATTGTCTGGGTCTCCCATTGATGATTAAAGAAAAAAGAATTTACGGTACGTAAACAAAATTCTCTTTATTTATAAATGCTGCATATTTTAGTGCGGGGAAATCTGCACATATCAATTTTTGCTGTGGATTTTCCCACACTAAATGGGCTATATTATATATATTGAGGCTACTGCTGGGCTGTAGATATTATTTGGAGGCCAGTTGCAGCATCCAAATAAACATAGCCCAGCACAGCCTCCAAATAATACATATAGCCCAGCACAGCCTCCAAATAACACATACAGCCCAGGACAGCCTCCAAATAACACATATAGCCCAGCACAGCCTCCAATAACATATATAGACCAGGATAGCCTCCAAATAACATACAGTATATAGCCCGCTTGTAAGTGTCGGAGTATCAAATCTCGCACTTTTTTGTAACGCCCGGCTGAACACTGGCTGACACGTTCAGCTGTGCGCTACAAAAAAAAGCACGAGATTTGACACTCCGGCATTTTAATGCACTGCAGGTCCTGTCAGCCATAGAACTCTATGGCAGCGTGACAGCAGCGTTACACTACAGTAACGCTGCCCTAATGCTGCTGGATGCCGGATCCAGCCGGATGAGGCATGATGGAGGCCACAATGCTATTGTGGCTGACTCACCGTAGCCGGGGTGTACACGGGGCAGGCATTTGTCTTCACCCTGTCACGGAACCGCGCCTGCGCTTGTGTAGGCCCGGTAGTCCAGATCAATAGAGTTGGCTGAACAGATACTGGAATGGTTGTTTCTGTCATGACGCCACCTGCGGGAATTCCGGTAACGATACCGGCGCTGCTTGGGCCTCCGGGGGATGGGATGCAGCCAGATGGAACGCTCCCCGCAGGGCGAGCGGGAGTCCCCGGAGCCAGGAGCTGCACAAGATGTTGTGAGGCAGCTCAGTTTCTTGCTGTACGCGGAGTGAAGCAGTTGTTAAGAAACATAAACGCCATTAGCCTCTGCAACGGGTACTTTACTGTAACCAGCATGTGATACATGGTGTACAGATAACGGGTAACGGACTGGATGAACTTAGCAATGACCGGTATTTCTCGGAGCTCCGCGATGTTCCTCCGTTCTAAGCTTATTCTAAGCTGGGTTGCCGATGTCGCCTTTGTGTGCCAAGTTCGGGTACAAGGGGCTACTTAAATTTCCCTGCCGGTGCATACGTTCTGGTGTGAGGGGTAACCTGGGTCCTTTTGTGGGTACTCCACTGGCAAGGCGGCTCTGTTAGCGGCGGCGGTGGGGTACTCCTGTAGAGCGGTCCCTCCACTCCTGGTTTGCGTAGCAGTGCTGAACAACTGCTATCTTCGGAACCAGTGATTCGGTTGTAGATGGGCGCGGGTGTATTTTTAACCCGACATGAGCCCGTGTTCTGTTGCAGGGCTGCACGAGACTGTGCAGCGTCCTGCTCCTTTGCTCTCCTCCTGACGACTACATTCTCCTCTCCACACTCTACTCCTACACTCCGCCCACCAGGACCTTATTGGCCCTCTATGCTGGTGTTGCATGTAGGGTATGAAGCTCTGAGTTTTAACCATGTCATTGCTTAGTCAGAGAATATTGCATCTACGGTTTGGGCTGCAATACACTCCTGTGACGCACTCGTTGCGGGGCGCCACATGGCCCTAGCCTACCTCCCTGTCATCATGTGCGCACACACACACACACACACACACACACACGTGTGTATATATAGGTGTATTAGGATCTGCTGAGATTGAAATTTGATAAATCTGTTAGGAAAGACCTATTCATATCAAAGTTATACAATGCAGATTGAATGTTCACTCATCTGCCCTGGGAGTTTATCTAGTTATGAGGATATTCTTTGGCCTGCTTTACTCAGTATTGTAGCTGTGGTGGTGAAAAGTCCTCTGACATAACTGTGCACTATGTCTTCAATGTGCAACGGTTGTAAGGGCCGGGGGGTGATCGACCAAACAAGGTTCAGTCCGGGGGATGTCACAGTGGCAGTCCCAGCGGTCGTGGCCCTGATCGAGCATGGAAAAAGAGGTATTCACAGAGGATTAGTTTATTCGTGACGCCATCCGTGAATTCTGGTTAAAGTGACCAGCGCTGCTTGTGGTGAACCCTGGGGAATAGATGTAATGGCAGCTTAGGTGTATCACTTCTCCACGGACGGAGAGGGTCCCCAGAGTTTAGTATAAAGTATATAAGGAAGATGGTGGTAGTTGTTGTAGGTGCAGAAGGAGTGGACAGACACAGGGGTTGTAGTTCTTACCAGTCTCTTTACTGTTGTTCAGTTCGGTACAAACTCAGTCAGGGTACTGTGCTCTTACAGATTGCAGCTTGGCCAGCCCCCAGATAGTCCAGGAACACTCCACTGAGACACCTTTCATAAGCCTTTCTCTGCTGCCCTTTCTGCGCTGATCTTTCCTCCTTCCTTCCCCTGCGCCTTCGTGCTACTAGTCACAAAGCAGGCGACTGTGGGCCCTGTCGAGCATCAGCCTGGCACGTTCTCTTAATCCTCTGTAGTTACTGTGCCTGGGAGTGTACACAGGGTTATCCTCTGCACTTGCACTTCAGTAGCCTCTGGTTTCCTTGCTTGAATGTACAGTCTCACACCAGATTGGGGCCGGTCCCCCTCATACAGCTAGTTCCTCTAACAACCACCTGAACAGCAGTTGTAGATTTGGAGTCCCTCTGGCCAGGGTTCCATGGTGACCTACCCACTGGTCACACTCCGCTCCAGCTCTAGCCTCCCCTAGAACTCCATCTTGCTGCTCCTGCTTCTTCTCCCTCTCCAACTCACTCTATTCTCTCCACTAACTTCTTTCCTTCCCCACCCCCCCCACACCTGCTCTTCCCTCCAACCAGGAGACGGGGGTCTGCCCTCTAGAGGGGTTTCTTCCACCCTGCATCTCCCTGGTTTGGAGTTAGGATGGGTGTTGGGTGTGTGGTTGGGTGTCTCAGTTTTGCATCCCTGTCTTACCTGAGAGCAGGTGCAGCATTACTGTGGCGACCAAGACGCAGGGGCACCACAAATGCGCACGTCATGACATTAAAAGGTGTAGTCAGCGCCTCTTAGGCCATGTTGTAATATCAAGTTTGCAATTTTGTCTGAGGCCTTCTCCCCACTAGAACCAATAGCACTAAGTGAAGCCAAAGAATGTGTGCAGGATTGAGTGATGACAATGAAGAACTGTTGAGGATAGTTACATACCTAGAAATCAAGGGACGCCATAGCAGAAGACCTAAATGTGTCCCCACCCAAATAACAATTGCAAAAAATAGTTTGTTTTGCCAAAGGTACAGCCACAGAAGGGTGTTTGTCCCAATTTTTAAAGACAGGGAGAAGTACATGTACTATGGTGTTTGCAAAGTAATTTTGTTCCTATTGTTCCCCCTTAGTATTTTTATTGACAATTTTCATAGCCCCCGATGCCAACAATAATTCCCCAAAATCAGTATAATACGCCCACACTGGATTACTCCACTGTATCCTCCACACACAGCATTAGGGTAAGTGCACATCAGTCGTTTTGTGGGCTGCTTTTGGACGTTTTCCGTCGGCGTTTTCCGCTCAGTTTTATGTTAATTTATGTTAATCCTATCCTCCGGTTGGATTAACATGCTAGTCAATGGATTTTAGAAAACTCTGTCTTCACTAGAACGGTTTTCTTCTGGTCGTTTTCAGTCAAAACTGAGTTTTCTCAGTCAAAACTGAGTTTTTCCACCGGTTTTCCAAAAATAGAGCAAGTGACTTCTTTCCACCGTTTTTCCACCGGTTTCAGCTGATCAAGTGCACAAAAAACTCAGTTTTCAAAACCGCCGAGAAAACCGCCGAGAAAAACGCTGTAAAACCGGGCGGAAAACGAGCAAAAAAACGAGCAAAAAACGAGGGACACTGCTGAGCACAGAAAACTCAGTTTCTGCCAGTGTCCACCGGTTCCCGGTCGGTCTGCAGAAATGCAGAACCGACTGATGTGCACTTACCCTAAAGGGTCCAAAAAGTCGCGATTGCTACTCACTCCAAAAAGAAAACTCTATATATTTCTATTGAACCCCTTTAGTATTCTACACAACTTATACCACTTCTATGGCCATTTTACAGCATGATACTCCCAAAAATGCCCCCACCCACAAACAATGAGAATGGGTCTGTAGGGGTTAATTCATAGCTTGGGTATTTTATTCTACTGTGAAAGCCGGCGGCGGTACTGTACGCAATTTGCGTACAGTACATTGGTACAGACTCCTGACAGGGAACTGTCCGAGGTGATGTACGCATACAGTGCAGACCTGGCATCTTGTGACGGGGAGCTGTCCGAGGTACTGTAAGCACTTTGCGTACAGTACCAGCCGCTGTGATAATGAAAATCAGGAGCTGTCCCTGCTGCCGTGGTCCTGAAATCTCAGGCAAATTGTACCACCTCTTTTGGGATATATCCGGGGATAGTACCTTCCTGATTCGATACCACCTTGATTGCCATTCATCCGATGTTGCTCAGGTGATCTGGCCAGATCGCCCTGTGTGACGTGCAACCGCAATGTTGCGGGTGACACCGCCTATCAACACCATTGCGGGTTATCACTCGCAACCCAGCGAGCGATAGCCACGGCAATTTGCCGGCAAGTTGCTCCGTGTGACAACTCACCGGCGATATCACCGTTGATGCGCACTCCAGCGCATCGCCGGCGATATCGCCCCGTGTAACGGAACCTTGACACCGATTGATGTTGTACCACCGGAGACTCCAAATAGAGATCAAATACTTTCTAGGAAAGAAATATTTTGGATATATAAATTGAAGACCCTTAAACCTAATGGACTTAATGAAATTATGGATTTGATCAGATGAACACTTCTGCCTGATTATGAGAGAGATAAAATAAGTGTCTCCTTACAATTTAACATTATGGAGCTTTGGTGATCGCGCAGAGAAGTATCTGCTGATACATAGGAGCTCGGGAGAGCATTTCACCTGGATGAATGAGTGATGGCATAGGAACTAAGGTGATCCCTATAGATCTGACTAGAGGGAATGGTTGATGGAGAGGAGTTTGATTCCCAGGGTAATTATATAATATAGGTTGAGTAACAACAGAAATATTGAGAGGAGAAGGGTTAAAACGAATAATTGAATAATGGCGGTACTTCTGGAAAGATATTAATTATGGTGTGATATTATTTTTATGTTTTTTTATAAAGTTGCGATATTTATCCATTTGTATCAGGGTGATGATATAAAATGGTATCCAGCCCATTATGATCCATCTGCTCTTATAATCAATGTGAAATATGATTATGAATGATGATGCATTGTTATGAGGTTGATAAAGTTGTACCATTTTTTTTACAGTTTTTTCACGTTAGGGTGACGCTGATGATGTCATGCACTTTAGTATATATAGAAGGTTGTTGTGTGTCTATGTAATGTCTCCTGAGGAAGGGAGGGTTACTCACGAAACGCGTAGGGACTGAATAAACAGGATTGGGGTAAATCCTTGAATCCAGTGTTTCCTTGTCGGGGCAGCGCACGTGAACTCCTATTCCGTCTTTTTTCCTTTTCCGTTGTGTGTTAGTTGTAATTATTATTATTATTATTATTATTTATATAGCACCATTAATTCCATGGTGCTGTACATGAGAAGGGGTTACATACAAAATTATAGATATAGTTTACAGTAAACAAATTAACAATGACAGACTGATACAGAGGGGAGAGGACCCTGCCCTTGGGGCTTACAGTCTACAGGATAATGGGGAGATAGACAGTAGGTCCGGGTTGCAGCAGCTCTGGTGGTGGAGAGGCAGCAGCTCCGGCGGCGGTGGGGCGGCAGCTCCGGCGGTGGTGGGGCGGCAGCTCCGGCGGTGGTGGGGCGGCGGTGACTCCAGGACCGGTGGGGTGGCGGCTCCGGCGGTGGTGGGGCGGCAGCTCCGGCGGCGGTGGGGTGGCGGCTCGGTCATTGCAGGCTGTAATCTTTCCTGAAGAGATCGTTTTCAGGTTCTGTCTGCAGGATCCGAGCGTGGTGGATAATCTGACTTGTTGGGGCGCAGAATTCCAGAGGATGGGGGATATTCGGGAGAAATCTTGAAGGCGGTTGTGTGAGGAACGGATAAGTGTGGAGTATCGAAGATTAAAGGAGGGAAGATAGTGGGATTTCTACACTGAGCTCAGGAAATCCGACTTTCAGCCATTACATGTCTCACACACCATATAATTGCGTTTTCTTGCAAATGATTACTGTTAAGTAGAAAGATATCACATTGAAAATAATGTTTCCCTTTACATTTTAGATGAATAAGGAACAGAAAGAAAGAGCTGAAAGGCGTGAAGCTAGGGAAAGGAAGAGCAAAATGCTTGAGGTGAGTAATACCGTGTGTTTTATCCACTCTTTCTTTTTTCCCCTATTAACCCCCCCTTGCCAGAGTGCGATTACCTTATTAATATGCAGTATTATCATTCTTCAGAGACTTTCTGTAGCCCAGTGATTTCAGCCACTCGCACCGCACGGCCTATCCTGGGATTGTATAGACCTATTTTTGGCCAAATAAGAAAAAGACTAACTCTCAAGTCAAATAAAACCTATAAACAGAATGAGTTAACAGCCAAGATTGTATTACAAAATATTCTTTATTAATTCATGCACAAATTATAAAATTATTTAAAAAATAATTTTAAAAATGAGACACCACGAAAATGCATCCAGAAGCGACCAAACCCCAAAACATAATAAAATAGTAGGATGATACATTAAACAATAGAAAGATAAATGATAAATACACAAAACAATAATCCTGTGTGACTGATAGCCCGTCCTTATGTTGTGCCTGTGTTTATTCAGGCGAGCGTGCATTGTCTGCACCGTGCGGCCCACATATTGGAGGCCACAAGTGCATTCCAGAAGATAAGCAACAAAAGTCGTTTGACACGTAACCTAATACTTGATGACAGACATTTCACCAGTGGTCCCTGAAGTGAAAGTCTTCACCCCTTTAGAAATGATCTGACAGCATAGGCATTTTATTACATAGCATGGGTAGCAGCAACCCCAATTTGTATTACTCTTTTCTGTGACTAATACAGTTCTATGAGTAACATTACTAGGTGCCACCATGTTACCCAGACACTTATTCCTCTTATAAATATCCTGAAAAGGGGGACCCAATATTATCTAATCATTTACCACCAAAACCTGTCAAAGTAACCCAAGAGTTTATTAAAGCAAAGAAGTGGAATATTCTTAAATGGTCAAGACAGTCACCTGATCTCAGCCCAATAGAGCCGCATTTCACTTATTAGGCTGTAAACGCACTATCTGACTGGCATGCAAGTCTCTCGGACGAGACTCTGGATCAGTCACCCCGAAATGGACTCCCCCCTTTTGATAGTGGGGCGGCCATTCCAAGTTAATCATCCGAGACACGTATGACTGACTCATATGTCTGTTGGACAGTGTGGCCGTGCCCTTAAGACTAAACTTCAGACAAAGAGGCCACAAACAACCAGCAACTGAAAACTGCTGCAGTAAAGGCCCGGAGAGCGGGTAAAGGCCCGGAGAGCGGGTAAAGGCCCGGAGAGCGGGTAAAGGCCCGGAGAGCGGGTAAAGGCGCGAAAACAGTGTCTGGTGATGTCCATGAGTTCATGACTTCACACAGTCATTGCCAACAAAGGGTTTTCAACCAAATATTAGAAACAAATGTAATAATTGTAAACAAAATATTAATTTTAATTTAACTTTTGAGCCCCTGAAATGAAGGATTGAGTTTAAAAAATGCTTTAGTTTCTCACATTTTTATAGAATCATTTTGTTCAACCCACTGGATTAAAGCTGAAAGTCTGAACTTAAACTGCATGTGAACTGTTTTGTTCAAAATCCTTTGTGGTAATGTAGAGAACAAAAACTAGAAATATGTTGTCTCTGTCCAAATATATATGGACCTAACTATATAGCTGCGTCAGTGGGCAATATAAGCTACCTTAATATACCATAAGTAACACTGTGCCAGCCCAGTATGAAGCTCTGTGTCACTACTCCATTCCGACATGCGTTTCGCCCAGCTTCATCAGGGGGCGCCCTGAATATGAATTTCATTTGATACCCTTCTCCTGGCGTTTGTGGCTTCTGCTCCTCATGTCATATGTCCCTGTCATATGATCCATGTTACAAGTGCTGTAGTAAGGGTTAATCGGGAAGTCCCTTGTCAGCAAGAACATTTATTAAAGGAAACCAGTCTCCAAAAAAAGAATGTATTTACCGGCAGCCATAGTGCATTTATAGTTTTAAGCATATTCTGTCATTTATTTTGCTGATAGGTTTCCAATCACTGTATTGTGAGAATCATCCAACTTTCTACTAAATATTCCCCCGATTTACCATTACTTTCTCTCCACTATTCCAAAGTAATTTCCCCCTTTGTAGCTTATTTACGTCTCATTCTTTATACTTTTTGCAGCACTTCTTTTAAAGGGAACCTGTCACCAGGTTTTTGCCATCCCATCTGAGAGCAGCATAATGTAGAAATAGAGACCCTGATTCCAGCGATGTGTCACTTACTGAGCTGCTTCCCATCATTTTGATGAAATTAGTGTTTTCTCTGTTACACATTTAGCAGTCTGTGAATATGCCAGACTACCTGGCAGCAGGCATAGTAGACTTCTAATGGTAATCTCCAGCTGATCAAACAGTGATTTTATCAAAACTACACTGAGCAGCCCAGTAAGTGACACATCGCTGGAATCAGGCTCTTGGGTCCTATATTATGCTATTCTCAGATTAAGTTGCAAAAACCTGGTGACAGGTTCCCTTTAAGTTGACTTTATTTTTAAAGTCTTTCTTGTTTCCTCGACAACTTGGCTTAGGCCGGTTTCACATTTGCGTTCTGAATGCAGCGTATGCGAATGCAGCCAAAAGCATGTGTTCCTATGTTTAACATGGGAACGTATGGTACCTGCGTTTGGCTGCGTTCACATGCGTTTGTGTTCTCTGCGCACTCCAAACTCAACATGTTGCATTTTTGGTGCGCCTGTGAGCGCTCGCTTCACACGCAAGCGTCCTCATGTGCACAAAAAAAATGAATGGAGCTCAATGGATCCGCAGTGTCATACGCATGACAGCGCAGGCAGGCGCTGTGGATCCATTGAACTCTCCAGTGCTCCAGTGTTTCTCTCTCTCTCCTTCCTTCTTCTTTCCTCTTCTTCTTTCTTCTTCTTCCTCCTGGCCGCCACCTCTGATCTCCTTCTTCGCCGCCGCTGATCTCCTCCTGGCTGGGAAGATGAGATCAGCGGCGGCCGGGAGAAGGAGATTTCACATGATGAATCGGGGCCAGTGATTTAGAGAGTCACCTTGAAGATCCGTATTCTTTCCTATACATAAATGGCAGCACTCCTCACACTGCGGAGAGTGTGAAATAAATGTGCCATCATGGTGGAGGCCAAGTGGGCACACATTTCTGGCCTGTGGTCGAGTGACGCAACAACCTCATGTGAGCCCCGGGAACGTGTGCGGTGACACCACAGGAACGGCCCCGACTCTGCATGCGAGTGTAAGCTTTTATTGGGGCCAAACATGGGGAATGAGATGGGTTTGTCCAAGTAGTGTACACCCCTTAAAGATTTTACCTCTAGAGGTTTCATTTATTCTTAATCGTTCGTAGTTACAGACATATGATTTGATAAATCTTAGACGCGTTGTAGAGGAGGGACGGTAACACCGGGGATCTCATTGTAACACACTGTCAGCTATGAACAATGGCGCAGATTGGGAAGCTGAAATATGGACAAGGACCAATACTAAGACACCACACAACCATTTATGAGTAATCAAACACCAAAGTCGAGACCATAATGGTACATAAAGAATAGGAATGATAAGTGGGTGATTTACTTTTTTTTTCTTTTTACAGGCAGAAATGGATGATTACAAAATTATACTGCAGAAGGCTGAAGCTGCCTTAGAGGCGACCAGAAAAGAGAAAATGAAACTAGAAGAGCAAGACAAGGTAGGGGATTATCTAGTGTGAGGTAGCGACCCGGGGAACTCGCTTACATAACGACACCAACACGTGCTTATAATTTAACCAATGACCACCCGTTTATTTGTTCACTTACATAACATAACCCGGGAAGCTGAAATATGTCGAGACCATAATGGTACATAAAGGATAGGAATAATAAGTGGGTGATTTACTTTTGTTTTTTGTTTTTTTACAGATACAAAAAAGGACCAATGAACTAGATATACTGGATAATGCAGAACGTGTGAAGAAGTTAGAACATGATCTCGCTGAACTGCAGAAGATAAAACCATTGGTAGGAGATTCTCTACTATCACACTATGTTTCCCCAAAAATAACACAGGACTTATATTACCTTTTTTGGTCCAAAAAAAATGTGCTAGGGCTTATTTTCGGGGGTCTTACAGCAATCCTCGATGGCTCTCCTGACATGAGTGACAGCTACATAGAAATACATGCTGTCAGTCTCAGGTCAGGAGAGCCGCCGAGGATTGCTGAAATAAGACATCCACCTGTTCTCTCCCTTCACTTATAATGGGGTTAGTGGAAAGGTTAGTACAAGCCAGTAACGCTCTATGTAGACGTCTGCTCTTTGCTGCGGGGGTCGCCGGGTTGCTTAGGAGCTGCTGAGCGGTTGAGCGAGCCGAGAATAAAGAAACACTAGCCAAGATCAACCTGAGAAGACTAATAACAAGAACAGAGCTAGAAATAGAGGGATACCTGGGTTAGAGACAGGGAGAATGTGATGATACCCCTGTATAAATCCCTTGTAAGGCCACATCTAGAATATGGGATCCACTTTTGGGCTTCACATTTTAAAAAGAATACTGTAAAGTAAAGAGTCAGATTAACCCCTTCCCGACCTATGCGTAGGAGGACGTCATGGGCCGAGTCCGGGTGTTTGATATGAGCTCATCAGCTGAGATGTCAGGGTAACGGCACCGATTGGATCCGGAATCCGATCAGTGCTGTTAACACCTTGGATCTTGCTGCCAATCACTGACAGCAGGATTCAAGGCGGCCGCGGCGGGGAACACTCAGTTCCCTGCCTGCATCGGAGATCCCGCGATATTATCACGGGATCTCTGGTGGTCATGTGACAGCCCGGGGTCTTGGCTAGACCCCGGATGCTGTCAGAGCGCAGTTTCCTGCTGTGGTTGGTAGGCGCTGCCAACCACAGCCTGTCTGCGATTCTGGGAGATACTGATGAACTGCAGCTCATCTGTATCTCCCAGAAGCGATCGGACTGTGCAGCAGGGCGCCTCATAAAGGGGCAGTGTAAAAATAAGAATTAATAAAAAAATAAAGTTTTTAAAAACCTGTAAAAAAAAAAAAAACCCCATAAAAGTTCAAATCACCCCCCTTTTCCCCCATTCGCAATAAAAGTATTAAAATAAATAAAAAATACACATGTTTGGTATCGCCGCATTCAGAATCACCTGATCTGTCAATAAATAAAACAATTAATGAGAGCTCTAAACTGCATAAGGGAAAATATGGTCCAAAGGCCAAAATAACCGTATATACTCGCGTATAAGGCGACTTTTTCAGCCCCATCAGTATACAGGCCCCTCCATCAGGATCCAGGGCCCCCCCTCCTTGCTCCGCAAAACCTGCAAAGGAAAATGATTATACTTATCACTGTCCTGTCGCCGCCGGACCGCCGCTGCCATCACGATCCCCGTCTTCTTCCAGCGTCTTCCGGCTTCCTGTGGTCGCAGGCAATGATGTCATTGCCTGCGCCGACCACAGGAAACCGGAAGACGATGGAATACTGTATACTGATGGGGCGGGTGGGCGGCTGTATACTACCACTGGGGCTGTATATACCTCTGGGGCTGCTGTATACTACCACTGGGGCTGTATATAACTCTGGGGCTGCTGTATACTACCACTGGGGCTGTATATACCTCTGGGGCTGCTGTATACTACCACTGGGGCTGCTGTATACTACCACTGGGGCTGCTGCTGTATATACCACTCGGGAGGCTGCTGTAACACTGCTGGGGCCTGTATATACCACTGGGGAGGCTGCTGTATACCACACTGCTGGGGCTGTATACCTGTGCTGGGGTCCACCCTTGGCTTATACACGAGTCAATAGGTTTTCCCAGAAAGTAGGGGGGTCGGCTTATACACGGGTCGGCTTATACACGAGTATATACGGTATGTTCTTTTAGTCGCTGCAACATTGCTATAAAATGCAATAACGGGCGATCAAAACTGCGGATTCACCCAAATGTGGTATCATTGGAAACGTTGGCTCAAGACGCAAAAAATAAGCCGTCACCCAGTCCCATATCCCAAATAATGAGGGCGCTACAGGTTGCAAAATATGGCGCAAAAAAAGTGTGTTTTTTTCCCCCCCCAAAACATCAGAATTTGTTTTCACCTCTTAGATACCAGTAAAGGTAACATGTTGGGTATCTACAAACTCGTACCAATCTGAGGCATCACCCAGTCATGTCGGTTTTACCATATAGTGAACATGGCGGATAAAAAAAAGCGCAAAAAACAAACGTGATTGCACTTTTTTTGCAATTTCACCTCACTTGGAATTTTTTTGCAATTTCCTGTACACTATATGGTAAAATAAAAATTGCATCTGAAAGTACAACTCGTCCCGCAAAAAAACAAGCCGTCATATGTCTATATTGACAGAAAAACAAAGTTATGGCTCTTGGAAGCAGGGGAGCAAAAAACAAAAATGAAAAACTAAAAATTCCCGGGTTAGGGATATAGAAGGCCTCTCCTATCATGAGACATTATGGAAGATGGACTTGTTTAGGTTAGAAAAAAGACCCATGGTCGGTTATCTCATTTCCATGTGTGGTGAATATAAAGGACTGGGGCATATCATTTATTCCCTCCAAGGACCAAAAACATTCATTACATGTGGCGGGAAGGAGATTCTGGCGTTCACATAGGAAAGGGTTAGAGCGGTCAGAGTGAGGAATACCCGACCCTATAACAGCTTTTATATACAAGGGCTGGAGGCTTTTATTACAACAAATGGTATTGGGGGTGTGAGGGAAAGAACAGCCGCTCTCTGGCGCCCCCTTATGACCAGGACAATCAGAGAATTGACTGAGGATAAGGAAGAGCCGCAGCTGCCCTATCAGTGCCGCTATTTATAAAGGCGTTCACTGTATATATATATCACCAGTCCAGGCCAGGAATATATAATAACCCTCTAGTCCGTCACTCTCCAATAACACAAGCACAGAATGCTGCCACCAGTTCCTTGTTTGATATAAACCCAGTCTGTGATCGGGATTATATCCGGACCAGAAACCATCCCTGGTGATAAGGGTATGGGCACACGTCTTTAAGACGCCGGAGCATACGGGTTTTTTATTTACATGTTTTCCCATTTCAGGAGCATTAAAAAATAAATAAATAAATAAATGACAGCGGAGCTGTTTTTACATTGCTGTGACAAATTCAAAACGGAAAGCCTTAAGAAAGCGATACAACCATCAAAGAGTTAAAGTAGGTTACAAAAGTTTATTAAGTAGAAAACAGAACATTTAAAAACAATTTAAAAAGCCAAAAAATCAGCTATAATATTCTACTGAGGATAAGATAATCCCGGAGAAACCTCTCTGCTGATCACAGACTCTGTTAGGCTGCCTTCACATTTGCGGACCCCTCCGCAGCGTTCTGCGGAGGAGATCTACAATGTGACCGCAGCATCGCGAGCTCCTATCTTTATAATAGGAGCGCACGGTGCTGCGCTTGACCGCGCAAGACCGTGCGCACCCATTCACTCCCATATGTGATCTGTGCGCAGACATTCGCATCACCCAGTCTCGTCCGCACCACGAACATGACATGTTGCATTTCTGGTGTGGACGAGACTGGGTGATTTGTGCACAGGCATCCACCTGCGCACAGATCACATTTGGCAGTGAATGGGTGCGCACGGTCGTGCGCTCCCATTATAAAGATAGGGGGCTTGCGGTGCTGCGGTCACATTGCGGCTCCTCTCCGCAGAACGCTGCGGAGGGTCCGCAAATGTGAACCCAGCCTAAACCAATCACAATTTTATAGGTTTTTCATGGTACCAAGATATACAAAAAGATGGCCGCTGTTCACATATACAATGAAATGCAACAAGGGCAGTTATTCTGTTATCAGGGGATTTTTAAATGGATAAATGGAAGCTCCAACACTTAACTTATAGAAACCCCCGCAGATATAGCATCTATGAGTGACGTTCCCCTTAGTCAGCCCAAACAATGCTAAAGGTTATTTTAATAGCCTGTATGTACACAATAATTAAGATGTAACTAATTACATATAGAGTTGTTAATCCTATGATTAAATAGTGTCATAGATATAGGTAGACACAATCCTATATAGCAGTGGTGGGGAACGTCCGACCCCCGGGCCGGATCCGGCCCGCCACGTTGTCTCATCCGGCCCGCCAGGGCCGGGACGACAGCTAGGCGATCGACCGCCGCCCGGCCCTGGCGAGGAGAAGCTGCGGCAGGGAGCGGTGGGCGCCGCCATGTTCTTTGTGGCTGGCGCCCACTAACTGTACAGCCGGTCAATAGAGGTTGAGACCTCTACACAATGGCCGCGGTCTCCAATTAGCCGCGGCCATTTTGTTGAAGTCTCAGCTTCCACCGACCGGCTGTACTGTTAGTGGGCGCCGGCCACAAAGAACATGGCGGCGCCCACCGCTAGCTGCCGCAGGCCCGCAGCTACTCCTCGCAGGCAGCGTCCTGCAGATGTGCCCTCCGGGCTCCGGCACCCCTTCTCCACATCCACAGCTCAATGGTAAGTTTTGCTGGAGGCTGTGGGGAGGCTGTGGGGGAGGCTGTGGGGGAGGCTGTGGGTGAGGCTGTGAGTGAGGCTGTGAGTGAGGCTGTGAGTGAGGCTGTGGGGGAGGCTGTGGGGGAGGCTGTGGGGGAGGCTGTGAGGGAGGCTGTGGGGAGGCTGTGGGGGAGGCTGTGAGGGAGGCTGTGGGGGAGACAGGGAGGCTGTGAGGGAGGCTGTGGGGGAGGCTGTGAGGGAGACAGGAAGGCTGTGAGGGAGGCTGTGAGGGAGGCTGTGAGGGAGGCTGTGAGGGAGGCTGTGGGGGAGGCTGTGGGGGAGACAGGGAGGCTGTGGGGGAGACAGGGAGGCTGTGGGGGAGACAGGGAGGCTGTGGGGGAGACAGGGAGGCTGTGGGGGAGACAGGGAGGCTGTGGGGGAGACAGGGAGGCTGGCCCCCCGTGTACACGTGTGTCGTGCGCCTCTGGCCCCCATGTACAGTGCGCCTCTGGCCACCTTGTACCGGTGCGCGAATTTATACGGCCCGCGAATGATATTCTAAATTTCCAAATGGCCCTTTGCAGAGAAAAGGTTCCCCACCCCTGCTATATAGCTTGTTTGATCTTATTCAGATATGAGCTTCATGGGAATATAAAACACCCAAACTTGAACAATATATAGGTAGACAACTATGGAGTGCCCCCTAGTGGTAGTTAACCTCATTTAGTGCATAGGGTACAGAGATCTTTCCCCCATACATCCATAATGAAGATTAAAATGACATTCCCCTGATGAAGCTGTGTAACACGTGGGAGCGCCAGGGACTGGCTGGCTATTACCCCGGGTGGCAGTCCACCTTCCACAGCTTGGCGCCTACTGAGGAGCGTGGGGTGCTAGTGCTAAGTGAGGATCGGGCAGGGGGTTGGGGGTGCTAGCGCTAAGTGAGGGGAGGGGGGGGAGGAGATGGCGTTTCTCGCTTCTCTGCTCCAGTCCCGGGTCTGTTTGTGCAGCTGTAATGCGCCACCTGGCGGCCGCTCTCCCTACCATGGGCGGCCCTTCACTAGGACTGTACCACTGGTCCGGGGGGCAAATGTCACCCTTGTACCTGGGCCAGTCCGCCCCTGGGGAGCGCCATACCAACTGCTATTGCACTTAAACTCTGGTAAAACCAATCTTGACTGGTACAAAAACTTTTACTTGAGGGGGCGTGGCCTGGAGCTGTTCTGCAATGGCCGCATAACTCGGGAGCTCTGCAGGCCCTGAGTCAACACAGCGATATTCTACCTCCAAAACCGGCGCCCCAAACTCCAGAGAGCGATTAACATACGGCGGAACAGGTCAGGCATCGAATGGGCCGTGTTAGAGCCGCCAAACGTGCCCTACCGCGCAAAGTTACAGACTTCTTTGTGCACGCTCAGCCCTTTACCCCCGCGGCTGCAGCAACCAACATGGCGCTTCCTCCTTCTTCTCCACAGCGCTCCACGCGCGCTTCCAGGCGAAACTCCATGGCCTCTTTCACCTCGGGTCCCCCATCACCGGGACCGATGGCGGGCGGCCCTATCACACACGCAGCTATGAGAGAGCTACTGGTAGACTTTAGAGCTTCTCTGCAGGAAGATATGCAGAGAATGATGGAAGGGCTGCAGGGAGAGGTGGGTGCCCTCTCCACACGTACTGATCATATAGAAGTTAAATTGGAGGAACTGGTCAAATCACATAATGACCTCCTGGATGCCCATGCAGAGCTGCAGGCTAAGATGGAGAGGCAAGCTATAAAGCAACTAGACTTGGAAGATCGTTCCAGACGGAATAATGTTAAATTGAGGGGGATCCCTGAATCCATCCCACCCGGAGAACTAAGAAAGCTGCTCCAAAATTTTGTCTCTGCCATTCTGCCTACCCTGCAGCCCACAGATGTGATTATTGATCGTATACATAGGCTGCCGAGACCTTCTTCTATTGATCCTGCACTACCCAGAGACGTCTTGGCCCGAATCCATTTTTTTGAAATCAAAGAGGAATTTTTGAGACCTTTAAGGAACGGAGCTGAAGTTCCAGAGGATTACCGCCACATCTCCGTTTATCCTGACCTGTCACCAGGAACCTTGGCAAGACGGAGAGCATTCCAGGAGGCCACGGCAATATTAAGGGACCGCCACCTGGACTATCGATGGGGTTTCCCTATGAAATTATTAATAAAACGGGACAATACTATCTACGCCTGCTTCACTCCGGAACAAGCCATGGATCACTTGCAGAAATGGAAGATGCTCCCATCTCAGCGGCACTCGTCACCGACACGAAATGACCCTGATCTGCCTGCGGAAGATGATGCCGACTCCAATCGCCGCCTGGACCCAGCCTGAACTCTTGTACTCGTACAATGCTGGTTTTGTATTTTTCTACCTTTTTACATTGTTGACTCGGGGCCTCTATTCCTGATCTCTTCTTTTTGATTCTTCTCTGTTCTTATCTTATCTTTAGTACTCATTCTGTCTTCTCTTGTTTCTCCACCCCTTAAGTTTCACCCTTTACACCCCTACCTAACTCTTTCTGGATTGAACGGCCAATATATATCTCCCCTTTTCCATCCTTCCCATTTAAATCACTGAATCTTCCTCTGAGACTATTTAATCTCTTCTCTAGCTAACTCCTTTTATATCTATTCTTGCTTTATCCTCTGGTCCAACTCTTTGGATTAATTCTGCCCCGATAGGTACTTTTTTAGTACCTTACCTTTGCTGTCCTTTAGTGTTCCCTTAACCGGATATACACTAAAGGACAAATTTAGTGCTTGCCACTCCCCACTTGGATAAGTGGACTTGTAAATAGTTAATTCGCTTTTTTAAGTGATCCCCACACTCTTCCCCCTCCTCTCCCCCTCCTCTCCCCCTCCTCTCCCCTGGTGTAACACTACTACCCTACTCCCTGTACAGGGATCTCCAATAGCAACCTAGGTCGTTGGTCTGACATAAAATTGTCCTTGGTTATAATACTTGCAATTTAACATTTGCATAACTCAAGTTTATTTTTCTTTATTTGTTATTATTTTTAACAAGTCTTTGAAAATGTCGATAAAATGCTCAACCATCAACGTCAACGGGCTCAACTCGCCGGGGAAGAGATCCTTGGTATGGAATCAACTCAAGAAGCTCAGCAGCGAGGTAATATTCTTACAAGAAACACACCTATTACATCAGGATAATAGTCGTATGTCTCACCCTAACTTTCCTCATAGATTTTTCGCGAGCTCGGGAGAAAAGAGAGCGGGGGTGGCCATATTCATTCATAAGTCAGTATCCGTATCCCTCATTGAAGAAGTCCCCGACCCCCAAGGGAGATACCTTGTACTTCGGGTCAAACTGAATAATACACTATATTCCCTGGTATCAGTTTACGGTCCTAATATAGGCCAAGTGAAGTTCCATAGAGCCCTATTGGCAAAAATAGAGGGGATTGTAAAGGGCCCTACAATTATTGCAGGAGATTTTAATATACCTCCGAATAGGAGGTTGGACTCTTCCTCCGCCTCACTCTGCCGCACAGATGTGAGTAAACTGATTACCTCACATCGACTCCACGATATCTGGCGATACCTTCACGGAGAGGAGAGAGACTACACTTTCATGTCCCCTAGACACAACACCTATAGCAGGATTGATTTTATTTTAGTTAACGATTTGCTCTTACCCCACTGCATACGAGCAGATATTGGCCACATCACGTGGACAGATCATGCCCCTGTCTCGCTCACCATTGCAGATACCTCTCACTTTCCCCAACTGGCACTTGGAGGATGAACGACTACCTCCTATCGATTCCCGCAAATAAGCAAACCATTGGCTTGCAAATTGGGGAATTTTTTACCCACAATGACACTGGAGAGACCTCACCCGAAACGGTATGGTATGCGCATAAAGCTTACATCAGAGGAATGCTGATTAAAATCGCGTCCCGCGCAAAACGTAACAGAGAAGAGCTGACTAAACAACTTACCAATACAATAGCTAAATTGGAACAAACGCATAAGCATAATCCTACTCCTACTATACTAGCGGAATTAACTGAGGCCCGTCTTAAACTGAGAAGTATATTGCTAGGTAAAGTGGAACATAACCTCAAAAGAGTAAAGGCAAACTTCTATGGCATGGGAGATAAGGCGGGCACGCTGCTAGCAAGACGCCTCAAAAAACGGCAGGCCGCATCAAAAATTGATCATTTATTGAACCAACAAAATTGCCCAATTAGGAATCCCTTATTGATAGCGGAAGAGTTTCGTAACTATTATGCTAATTTATACAACCTTCAAACAGATAAACAAACAGATCAACCAACCACAGATCTCATTAACCAATTTTTAGATAACGTTAACCTTCCAAGAGTAACATCACAACAAGAAGCCTTTCTAAATGCCCCTTTTAGAATAGAAGAAATTCAATCAACTATTAAATCTATGAAAAAAAAGTCAGCCCCAGGCCCAGACGGCTATCCATACACGTATTATAACAGCTTTCTCCAAGAATTAACTCCTCATCTCCTCAAATTATTTAACTATTGGCGGAAACAAAGCCAAATTGCACCTGAGGGATTGGAGGCTCTTATTTCCACAATACCGAAGCCCGGTAAACCCGCCAATACCCCCTCAAATTTTAGACCCATTGCCCTCCTGAACGGAGACCTGAAGATTTACGCCAAATTATTAGCGAATCGTTTGATGGCGGTGTTACCCTCTTTGATTGACCCGGATCAAGTTGGTTTCATACCGGCAAGGCAGGCGGGAGACGGCACTAGGAGGTTGGTGGACCTGCTGGAGCTGATGGAACGTAGACATACCCCTGGTGCACTCCTTTCCCTAGATGCTGAAAAAGCCTTTGATAGGGTGCACTGGGGTATCTAAAAGAAGTGCTAAACAGATTTGGACTGATTGGTGACTTCCAAACATCGGTTATGGCCCTTTATTCAAACCCCAACGCGAAGGTCAGAACCTCAGGATATAATTCATCAGGCTTCACCATAACAAACGGAACCAGGCAAGGGTGTCCCCTATCGCCATTGATCTTTGCGTTGGTGATGGAACCTCTAGCTGAGAGAGTCAGGTCGGACCCCAACATCC
Organism: Allobates femoralis; assembly: GCA_033576535.1. Lineage (NCBI taxonomy): Eukaryota > Metazoa > Chordata > Amphibia > Anura > Aromobatidae > Allobates > Allobates femoralis. Next base: position 14,411,612 of record JARQOC010000008.1, read on the forward strand.
AGGGTCTCCGCGTTGGTTCTCGCGAACATAAAATAGGCTTATATGCCGATGATGTAGTATTCATTTGTACTAAATTGTCCCACACCATCCCGAGCATCATACGTCTTCTTGCAGATTTCTCGAAGGTCTCCTATTATAAATTAAATCCAGCAAAATCTCTCTTCTTTCCTGTGAATATGCCTCCTACAGAGGCTTCTCAGCTCCAGCAGAGTTTCCCATTCGCTTGGTCCCCTCTAGGTTTCCCCTACCTAGGCATTCAAATCACCTCCACAGCCACTATTGTTAGAAGTAACTTTGAAATTTTATATAAAAATATAAAGGCAGGACTTGAATCACATTCTTCTCTAGACCTCTCTTGGATAGCAAGAATTCAAGTCATAAAAATGACCTATCTACCAAAAATTCTGCATGTCCTGAGATGTCTTCCCCTCAGTTTTCCTCGAAAATATCTGAATTCCTTGCAATCTTTAATAGCCAAATTTGTGTGGAACAATAAGCCACACAGAGTAGGTAAAAAAATTCTAACACTACCTTCCAAAATGGGCGGTCTAGCACTCCCTGAGATAACCTTGTATTACCAGGCCATCCATATTGCAGTGGCTGCTGAGTGGTGGAAAGAATCTTCCCAGTGTCATTGGCTACAAATTGAACGAAATTTCTCTCCCAGAAGCTCTACCAGACTCCTGCTGGAGGCTTCGCTCCTTGCCCACAGACAATCTCCAAATTTTCTGAAATCCATGACTACCCTCTTACAGGTGTGGTCTCTACACAAAGTGGGTCTTCTTTTGTTCCTCCATCATTATATCACTATCCCTGCAGTAGAGCTTTCTGTGGAGTCTCTCTCTCTCTCACAATGGAAGGAGCTTGGGGTGGATTTCTTGCGGCAGGTGAGGGACGGAGTAAGAGTGAAAGCTTTCACAGATCTTGTTGAGAGATTTCAAATCCCCCGCTCCTCTTTCTTCAGATATCTGCAATTGAGACATTTTCTTGACTCCCTCGCCCTTCCTGAGCTGAGCCTAGTTGACGTTGATGAGCCCTTACATAGGTTCTTTAGGACTCAATCCCCTGTACTCCGCGGAGTCTCCATAGTATACAAAGCAATAAATGGCCTCAGAAGCAAAGTGAAACTCCCCTATATGCTAAAGTGGGAATCCAGTTTCCAATTCACTAAAGAATTGCAACAGTGGCAAAGTGCGGCGACATGCAACACGGCTTACTCCAGATGCATCGTACATCATGAACAACTAAAGAAAGTACACATGGGTTGGTATTTAACTCCAGAACGGATCTCGCGTTTCTCCACCTCTGCATCGCCTCCCTCTTCACCACTATGTTGGAAGGGATGCGGTCTTAGGGGTAATGCTCAACACATGTGGTGGTTCTGTTCTACAGTGTCCACTTTCTGGACTAACGTTGAAGCATTGTTGACCGAGATTATGCCTTATCCAATAACCTTAAATTCTGAATTAGCAATATTGGGACTGGACCTTGACAAATTCTCACATCTGCACAGACCAAATATTGCCAATGTTCTCATCTCCGCTCGAGCCTGCATTGCAAGGCACTGGAAAACACCAACCATCCCAACCAAAGGAGAACTGGTTAATTCTATAAATACACACTTCCAGCACGAACTCTTGCTGGCACATAGCGCAACCCGCCGCAACAAAATCCTAGCCTGGTGGGATCCGTGGATTCTATCAACATATAATACCATTCTGGTTGAGGCATCAAAGTAGACCCTCCCGTTTGGGGCAAATAAGTCAGGGCCCTAGCACGACTTACTAATTTACCTTCAAAGCATCTTACGGACTTGTTAATGACCAGTTTATAGTGGTATTATATATTCTTGTATTGGTTAAATGATTTTACAGTTGAAAAGATACCTCAGACCAAGACCTCCCTTCCCCCAGCCCTCCCCTCCCCCCCCTCTTTCGCCTCCTATGGGTCCCCCAAGCACCTCCTCTCCCCCCTTCCCAATTTAATCCCTCCCTTTCCCCTCCCCCCCCTTCCCTTTTTGGTGTTAAAATTCTTAGATACCTTAGATACCTTTGTATATTAAGCCTGGTGTTACGGCTCTATACTCTTCCTTGATGGAAATGCATTTAAAGGTATTGATGGAAATTGTATTACAATACTGGATTTCATGCGTTGTCAGAAAATGTTTTGTTTTATTTGAAATTACAATAAAAATATATTGATCAAAAAAACAAACTTTTACTTGAAACTGAATTGGCATAACTAGGAAGTGTGAAATGCTTGGGATTTAATATTAATCTTCATTATGGATGTATGGGGGAAAGATCTCTGTACTATGCACTAAATGAGGTGAACTACCACTAGGGGGCACTCCATAGTTGTCTACCTATATATTGTTCATATTTGGGTGTATTATATTCCCATGACTCTCATATCTTAATAAGATCAAACAAGCTACCGTATATAGGATTGTGTCTAGCTATATCTGACACTATTTAATCATAGGATTAACAACTCTATATGCTATATGTAATTAGTTACATCTTAAATTATTGTGTACATACAGGCTATTAAAATAACGTTTAGCATTGTTTGGGCTGACTTTGTCACATGCTTCTCTGCTAGCCCAGCGATCCCCATTAATTTTGCATATAATTAGTGATGCCCTCCTTATACCATATTTGTTTTTACATTGCTGGACATTATGTTCCTTTTTGTTGCTGTTTTGCCACTTTTTCAGGCAGGTTCCAGGTGAATC